>PVKU01010064.1:0-55411 GCA_004027475.1 Anoura caudifer | reverse complement strand
TTAAATACTTTATTTTAATAGGCAATTATCATGTTTCTGTTTAGCATTGTAGGTCCTAACCTACATTTGTGGGTTCATATTCTAAATACAGCTTGTTTTTAGAGCCTCAATGTAATTATTTTGCTGTGCTCAGTTTATCTTTTTTCTCTGAGATTTCCCCCAATCCCAGTCATTGCTAATTTCCATTGCAATCTCAACAAGTACACTGGATACACACTTCTGTGGGATCCTCTTTTTTTGTCTTTGGGGCTCTTTATGACAGAATCTTCTTTTCATCCCCTTCTACTATTGGGCCATACAGACTGGCAAAATCTTGGTGTAGACACCATTGGCAACCAAAGGAAAACTAAATGGCATTCTTAGGACCTCAGGAATTAGGAGAATTCCAGGGCCAGGCTGCTTATTACAGTATGGTCCTTCTTGCTAGTCTCGCTCAGCCACTCTGGTATCTCTCAGAGGTAGAGGGTGGGTTTCAGACCTTCTAGGGATAAAGAACACTTTTTGGCTATTAAGTTTTAGCAGGACTCCTACTAATAGCACTCATTCCAGCAGTGCTAGGTTCTTTTTAGTTCAGGAGAAGAAATAGTCTACATGAGCTTCCTTCTGTTGCTAGGTTTTGATTTTGAAAACTCTGGGCTTAAATCGTCTTTTTCTATTGGAGAGAAGATGTGGGAAACACTGCTGCTGTGTTATTTCTCTAGTCCTGGGTCCTAAATCAGTTCATATTCTGGCTGTCTTTCAGAGCGCTCCTCTTGGTCATCATTTGCATTATTTCTATGGCTATAGTTGTATCTAGCCAAGATGAGCAGGGAGAAATTAGTTTACACAATCTTGTTCCCATCCTCATATCATTTTAATCTCAGCAAAATGTCTGCATTTCTCCAGAATTTAGTACCTGTCAGATAGATCAAACTACACTTATAGGACTCTTACCCCAAAATATTTATGATTCTTTTACATACTCAGTAATGTACTTAGCCTATATATTTCTACATGAAACAAGAAATACCAGCTTTGGCTTTTACTATTTTATCATCACTACTATTAGCAACACAAGCTGAACCTCATAGACTGATGAATGAAGTATTGCTCCTACAGATGTGTACATGGCACTTAGTTTTGAAGCTTAGAAAATTAAAAAACAGAATAGTACATGAAATATTTGCAAATGAGAGCTATAACAATGGGGGTAAAATTATGAAGATGTAGCTAAGAGAAGTAGGTAAGATTGACTCCATTTTAAATGCCATAGATAGCAAAATGACCATTTTGATTCAGTGTTATTTTTTACATTATATTGATTGACTATATTTTTGTATTTTTGTGGTGGATAAAAGCCACTGTGTTTCCATTGTTTGAGGAAGACAAGTCCTTTGGTAATATTACGGAGAAAACTCAGGGTGTATACACGATTTAAAACATTAGTGGTCTCCTGACAGATGCAGATGTGAGACAAATAGTTCAGAAAATAAGATCTCTTTATTGCTAGATATAACTTTTGAGAATTGAAATCATCCATGAAGCTCACTGTTCACATTATCATGACTTATTATTATACTGCTTTTATCAACATAACTTTACTATTGCCCTAGGGAGAAAAAAGTTGTGAATACAGTTCTAGTATATTTAAGAAACTTCCTGAAACACCCATGCTCTCTTAAATGAAATGCATCAAATGACAGTTAATGCATAAATAATCTTTGAAACCTTTACTGTGTCCACCTACTTAATGATAACCAAGTCCCATTCAATGAGTGACCTGCCTTGAACAACACTTAAATATCTTAAGCTTTGTCCTCCTCTCTCTAGATACTACTAAGGATCTATTACAATGGTGTTCTCCTTTATATAGTAGGTGATATGTTCAGCTTTGTTTTTTCAACAGGTTTTATTGGTAATATTTGAGGGATGTGCACTTGACAATAGTTAGGAATGGTTATAAACAGCCACTTAAAAGGGTTAGTTACCATATTTCCCTTTTAAAAGTGTTTCTGGGCATGAACTATACCTTATAATCTGCTCTGGGTAATAGCAATAGAATTTTTCATTGCTGACTGTTGTACTGGTCTTCATGCTAAGTACTGTTAAAAGCATTATCACAATTATCCAATGAGCTATGCACTATCATTATCATCCTCATTTTCCAAATGTGAAAACTGAGACACAGAGGGGTTAAACAACAAGCCCAAGTTCATCAGAGGCAGGATTTGGTCTGAGGGCATCAGATTCTAGAGTCCACGTTTTTAACCTTTTTCTTACAAATACTCTTCTATGCTGTTATACTTGTAAATGCTGGATTTTGTTGAATTTTCACCACCATTTCCATTTTGCAGATAATATTAATTAAATTTGCAAGGACTAAATTACACACCCAGAATATATTTATATGTTTTGAAAAGGACAGGATTTAAAGTTTAGAAAAATTCACTTACTTTCCCAAGGTCACACAGGCCTAGGATTTGGCAGGATGAATTTGAATTTGAATCTTTCCACTAACACTACTAAGTGAATCCGGTGTTGTTAAATTCTGAAACACCCTAAATGGTTATTGAACAAGCATGTGCATACTTCAGGAGTCTCTGAGTCAAAACAATACTTCTCTACTTGAAAATCTAAAGCTGGTACTCTACACAAGGAAAAAATTCTTAAAACCATTATCATAAAAACTCATAGGTCTTCATTATTTCTTCCCTTGTTATAGCCCTGTGTTCTGAAATAAATGCCCTTCAAACATTGCTCTGGCATTTCCTGATTTCTTAAACTTCAAAACAGAACGTTAAATGCTATTTAGTCATTCATTCATCAGCCTAGAGGTGCAGCTAGTAATGCTAATGGCAGTGATTATGAAATAACAAAAGCATCAAGCTGGTAAATGCCACATATAAAGGGCAGACTTAGTGATTACCTTGTATGCTTCATTTAGCAGACTGACCAGAGGATAGGAAAATGTTTATTCCACATATCTCACACATAAAGAATGGGAAATGCATAAACTAAGGGTCCTCTGTTTAATTTTGTATTTTATATACTATACAAGTTCCACTTATGCCATTCTCAATTAGTTCAAAATTCACCCATATACACAGACAACTTCTTTCCTAGTGTTTTTTAAAAGAACTAATCCCATGTTATAAAATTCCTCTGATGTGCTGTTTTCTTTGAATTTGTCATAAGTCCACATGTCATCTTTTTCTTCAATTTGCTGCACTTAGAAAAATGGTGAAAATTAGTACAATCCAAGCAATGACATTCTAAATTTAGACATGCTGTAAGGTATCTTAGAGAGATCACTTCTCTTTGTTCAGGCTCAAAGTAAATGTAAACAGGTTTTGTTCACTGCTTTTGGAAATCTTGAATGAGTGGAAGCAAGTAAGGGGTGCAAATGTATACATTTATATATATATATATCAAAGAGAGATATTTCATAGCAATAATGACTATGATAAATTGCTGTTGTTTTAACTCTTTGTTATTATTGATTTTGTTTATAAGTGAGGATTATTCAATTCGGAAATACAGTTTTGATTTTGACAAGAAAAATCAAGAAAAGCCTAAATGTCTGTTTTTTAAAAATATAAACCCATTTTTAGTTATTGGGTTCAACAGATATTAATTTACCTTGTCAAATTACCATAGAAATTTCTAAATGCTTATTCAATTTTCATACTTACCTCATTGAGTACTGATAACAAATATTTGTCAGACCTCCTCTGCCTGAGACAATACTTTGAGTATCACTACTTTCCCTACTGCTTCTCAGGTCACTATTTTAAATTCTTGGAAGAAGAATCTGATACCTTCAGCCTGGGTCAGATGTCAGTGGGGACAGATTAACACCCTGGAAATAGATAGCTCACCTTGGGGAGAGGTATCATTTTTTCTTAGTAAACAAGAGTGTTACTTTAAAAAAAATCCCAGAAATTCATTTAATGTTTGTTTGATACATTTATATAGAAAGGTTGGGGCTATTTGCTTTGGGTGCCCCTGTTAAATTACAAGGAGGCACTGACTAGAAACAGATGTCAATCTGGAGACATCAGAAATGGAAATCCCAATTTTATTACTTTTCTTAGCTTAAACATTTGTTTCTAGTCAAACTAGTCCACTTTAACACATGCTCTATGTGTTGGAGCCATTGGGTGAAACAGCTGATACTTTAGGAGGGTATTTCATGTTTTGGCCTGTTAGAATATTTAAATACTTGGAAATAAAAACTATTTATTTTGAAGTTTTCAATACTGGAAAACATTTAAGTCTAGGTTTATAGCTGGGAAGGGCTGTTTTGTGTTCCTTAAACAGGACTCTGTTTCCCACAAAGATAATCTGCAGCTTTAGCTTTCATTTCTTCCCTATGGCCATCTCTGCCCATTGCTGCTTTTCCTCTCTTAAGCCACTCCAGCTGCCTTGCAAATTCAGTTTTATCTGTACCTGTGACCAGTTTTGGCTCCATTTGAACCTTGAAGACACCCTTCTTTTCTTCAATCTTTTCTCTTAAACAGCTGTAACTTGGCTGAGGAAAGAGAGGTCTCTGTCATCTCGAGGGCTGTGCAGTCATCACAGACCAGGGAGACACTATCAGATTAATCTCAATGGGCATGGTTTCTGAGGAACAATTTACTCCTGCTCCTGAGGTGTTTTTTTTTTTTTTTTTTTTTTTTTTTTTTTTTTTTTTTTTTTTTTTTTTTTTTTTTTTTTTTTTTTTATGGCATCCATGCTTTCAAAACCATAACAAACCACTTCAATATCTGTTCAAATTTTTGACAGCCTCTGGGGTCAAACACCTATTAATGTTGTTCATGAGTACTTCCCATTTATGCATTCAAATCTAAACTATCCAAAATAGATGGGTCTGAGGCTGCATGCTTGAATGCATCATAAACGTCATATCAGACTCTTATACTTGTCATCAAAGACTCAAGCAGTCCTCTGGAACAGACTTTCCAGAAGCTCATCCTTAGTGTTTTATAACACTTTAGCAACATGATGAAGAGTGCTGGAAACAGTTTTGGATTTGGTGAATTTATCTTCACATTTGATTGCTTTCTATGGAGAAACTCTTCTGTTGGACAGATCAATGCATGCTTTTACCTTGTCCACTTTAGTGACAACCACACATTCATTCCTGCCAATTCAGATGAGTTTGTTTATAGAAGGAATGCATCTTCTGCACAACTCACTAAGAATTATTGTGCCTTCAATAGTTGAATTCTAGCAGGCTGACATAAGCCCCATTTACCTTCACCATTACTGCACCTTCCACCTCAGGAAATTTGTGTTGATAAAATCTGTACAGAGAAACTGTTACTTTTAAAATGTGTCGAGCATTCTCTTCTTGACCAAACTACTTTTCACAATTGAACTGTTGTCTCAACAAGACCCTGGCATGGGAGCTTCCTGATTTGTCTCTGCATTATTTCATTATAACAGAAAGCCTCCTAAATTGGTTTGGACCTAATACCATATCCTCAATATCTGATCTTCTCGGCTATCTGATCGGTTTCTCCTCCTCCGTTGTCCCCCACATGATGTCTGATTATCCTTTAGCAAGAATGCTGGAAAGTTGGGTTAGTCAGAATCTCCCTTTGTCCCTGAGGTTTCCTTTTAGTAATTTTTTATCTGTTGTGTCTCACTTTGCATCTTGGCCACAAATCCCCAGGTTTTCTTGTATTTATTTATTTATTTTTATTTATTTTTTAAAACATTTTATTTATTTATCTTTACAGGGGAAGGGAAGGAGAGAGAGAGGGAGAGAAACATCAATGTATGGTTGCCTCTCGTGCGTCCCTTGCCGGGAACTGGCCTGCAACCCAGGCATGTGCCCTGACTGGGAATCGAACCGTGATCCTTTGGTTCACAGGCCCGAGCTCAATCCACTGAGCTACACCAGCCAGGGCGGTTTTCTTGTATTTAAAGTTGAATCCAACATCCCTCTCTGACTATAAAACTTCATTGCAGTGGTCCCTACACTTTTCATGATGGTCCTGAATAAAGTCTATCCTACTGTTCTTTAACAAAAGTCATGAATATTTTTTTCTTTAACAAATGAGTCATAAGCTTCTCAAGGTAACATAAAAATATGATGCACTTTGCACTTCTTTCAAAAAGCATAAGTTATACTAAAACAGATGTTCAAAGTGTCCCAACAGTCAAGTGAAAATGTGTTGCTCTTAGGAACCATGTGACAAGTCTTCCAAGAGACACTCAGCAATATACTGCTTAATACAGTAACAATCCATGTGACATTGTTTTTCTTCGTTAACACAAAACAGTAGGATATACAGAGGCACTATTTTTACCTGGTCATATATCTATCCAGATTCAAAGCAGAACAAAAAGAGTGTGCTTCTGAAAAAGAGCATATGTTTGGTGGGCTTCTTTTCTGCTTGCAGCTGCTCAGGGAAAAAATTAAATGGATCATGTATGTCAGAAAGAAGAATTGTATTAACAAGAAGTCAAGAAAAAGAGAAACTGGAAAGTGTTTGGGATTTGCAATCAGAAACACTTGACTTAAAATGTCCAAATCCTCACTTTCATTCAACTTTTTAAAAATCTTCTTCTGGAGAAGTGGTTTAATAAAGTAATAACACTTACATAATGCCATTCTTGTAATAGTGGAATGAGGTAATACATGTAAAAACACACAAACCATACTAGCCATTTAAGAAACCACCTTTTTAAGTATAACACACCTTGTCACAATTAATCACTTAATTATCAGGAAATTCTAATAAAATGCAAGTATTCTTGCAGATGAAACAATTGAGAGATTAAGTGAACAAATTTGCCTTAACAGTTTTAGCATATAAAAATGAAGAAATAAGGCTCTGCTTTTCGAACTCTGTCAAATAACACTGGAAGTTGTTATTTCTTTGAGTTAATTTAATGTTTCTAAACATGCTGAAAAATATTCCTTAGTTATGAAGATTGATGTTTTGCTTATAATGTAGTAAAAGTGGATCCCTGTCTTCAGTGTTGTTATGTGAGAGTGGAGGTAACAGAAGCATGGGGAAAAAGTATGGTGCATGTGGTCATGTACAAGACAAATAAAATGTCAACAGGCCAGCTGTGGAAGAGAAGACATCCAAAAGCAGGAAAGGCAATTTTAGATTCTAGACCAGTCATAAACTCAGTGGTTACACCTAAAAGGAGCAACTGAAAGGAAGACAATGCAATCTATTTAGTTAGACAACAAAGAAGGATTAGATTTTGGAGAAGATGATATTTTCTTTTCTATACATTTGAATCTCTAACCCATTCTTTGAAAGAAATACATACTTCAGTAATAAAGTACTTGCAGCCTGGCAGGTGTGGCTTAGTGGGTTGAGCTCTGGCTGGAAAATGAGAATGTTGCTGGTTCAATTCTGGGTCAGAGCACATGCCTGAGTTGCAGGCCAGGTCTCCAATTGGGGGAGTGGGAGAGGCAACCAATCAGTGTTTCTCTCCCTCTCTTCCTCCCTCCTTTCCCCCTCTCTAGTAAATAAATAAAATCTTTTTTTAAACTTTTTCTTTCTATTTTTAAGATTTTATTTATTTATCTTTAGAGGGGAAGGGTAGGAGAGAGGGAGAGGGAGAGAAATATCAATGTATGGCTGCCTCTCATGCGTCCCCTGCTGGGAACTGGCCTGCAACCCAGGCATGTGCCCTGACTGGGAATGGAACCATGATCCTTTTGTTCACAGGCCCACGCTCAATCCACTGAGCTACAGCAGCCAGGGCTAAATAAAATCTTTTAAATAATAAGTATTTGTTTTTGCTACACAGATGAAAAATGAGGATTGGAGGGAATAATTTGGCTTTCTACCACAAATATAATAGGTGAAGCTTAGAAATACAAGAAACATGGAAAAAGGAAAAGGCCAATGAAGAAATGTTGGGTTCTTATTATGGAACCCCAAGACACAGCACAATGCCATGGACATAGAAATTAGTCAATATATATATGTTACTCAATAGGCAAGTGATAGGACTATTGAATGTTACCATTGTTATTACTATTATTATAACCAGTAGTCTTGCTAACTCTAATGCTCTTGTTGTTATCACTATTAGCGTATATAAGACAAATTTTATTTAGTTTTTCTCTGTGTGTTTTCTTTTTCTTGTTTCACTTGAAAGTAAAAGGCTATTTTTCCTCCACAAGCTTTGTGGACAAAAACAACAATTTTAGGACAAATGTCAGTGGAATACTATGATAAGTCTCCAGACAAGCCTGCCAGGTTATTTCCCCTCCCCAAAACTAGTTAAAGCTAGAACTGGGAAAAAGGAGTGAGACTGGGCAGCCCCAACTGATCCTTAGTCACTGGAAGCTAACACTACACACTACTCACAATAATTTTTTTGACATTTTCTATACAACAAAAATGATAGTGGCAGTATCTAGGATAACATGACTAAGAGTGGGGGCACATAGAGAAACATATGCCCATAATCAAGACAGAACTGAACTAAACCAGTAGGCAAGCCAGCATCACTTGCCAAGGCTTTAGGCTTCAGGCTGTGGAACTGAATCCCTGGGTTTGATTGCTGGTTCTGCTGGTTAAAATGTCTGGGACCTTGAAAGAGCTCTTTTACCTCCCCATGGCTCAATTTCTTCATCTATAAAATGTAGATAATGATTTATGAAGTTATTATGAGTAATACATTTGTCAATACACTAAAAATGTGTTTCTTAATGTTCTTTCTAAATTTCCTTGTTTAGTCTCACAAGAATTCTATGAGGATCCTATTTTTCTCACCAAGACATAGGCTTAGAGATGTGACATAACTTAGTCAAGATGATTCTGTTAATAAGCAAGAGGCATTATTATGTGCGTAGAGCATTTGAAACTAGAGACATAAGTAAAGAGGAAATATAAGAAAAACGTTACAAAGGTTGGCTTCCTAAAAGTACAACAAAAATACTTGTTTATCAAACAAAGATGAATTTATTAGACTTGTTCAATAAGTTAGAACTCCACTTTGAATAGCCTCAGGAGTACCTTAGAGTAATATATATATGCAAAGCCATGTATATATATGGCTTTAGCAATGAGACTGGTCAATTTTAAGGTGGCTTTTGACAAGAAGAGAACTGGTTGGCATTGGACAGAATTTATAACTTAACATTTTTGGTTTTATGATTACTTTGGGGAAGGGTCTGGAGATGCTATTGATGAGCAAATGGTATATCATGATAAGCAAGCAGTTAGCAGGTTCAGTGTTATTTCCTAAGAGCAGGTATTGTCTGGCAGCAAGCAGTTGGGATATTTCTGCTTCGTCTTAGTATGCTTTAACACACACACACGGAATTCTGCTGGCTTCAGTTCTGAGAAGGAAATAACAAAATAATGGGAAGAGATCAGCTAAAAGAGTGTCACTGAGGGTTATCTAGAGAGATCTATCTTGATTTATAAATGTTCAGCAAGGAAATTCCCACACAAGTTTGGACATAGAAATAAAAGCCTCGTAGCACATTTTCTTTTTTTATTGTAAGACTTTTTCTAGAGGTATGGGGTATAAAAATGATTTGAGTTTTTCTTTAATGTAAGAATCCAGCTCAAACTGGAAGTTATAAAAATGAATGACTTACAGAAACCCTCAATAGCAGAATTCTGAATGCCAATTCAATGTTAACTTCTAAACTACTAACATAAATTTCTCCCTTCTAAGCTATATTTATTAATTTCTTTTTTATTTCTCATTATTGTCACAACCTACCTTGTTTTACATACAATTAACTTATTATAAGGAATAACATTGTTGAAGTTAATTTTATATTTAAAATACTTATAAACACTTATTAAAATTATTTCCTTTTCGAAAAACAGAAAAATGTACTCATTTGAGGAATGAGTAATAATGTTCTCTAACCTCTCATGTCACTGAAGTGCAATGACCTATCTCCATGAATGCACGAAGAGATTGAGTTTTCAATCTCGTTGGTATGGGCAAAGAGATTGAGTTTGCAGGTGAAAGAGGGAGGACTGCACACCTGATTCATCTGTGGTGCAAAATGTTCTCCAGGTAATTTGAAATTGATGAAAGAAACCTGATAGATATAAAATAATCCAGTGGGTTTCTAAAACTTGTATATAGTGAACCAGTATGTGTGCATGTATGGGGGGACCCCAAAACCCAGAATTTACTTATAAAAATTGTGTATTTATTCTTACATGTTTGAACTTCAGTCATCTTCAAAGGACTCTCCATCTGATGTAATGCACCTATTGAGACATTTTGTCCACTGCTCAAAACTGTTTTTGAACTAGTTGATTTTGATGCCTTTTAATGCTTCTACTATTTTTTTTTTGTTTGTTTCACCTCTTCCACATTGGCAAAACATTTCCCTTTGAGGACTTTTTTCATCCAGGAAAACAAACAAAAGAAATTGCTCAAGGCAAGATCTGGTGAATAAGGAGGATGGAGCATGGGAGTTATGATGTATTTGGTCAAAAACTGGTGAACACTCAGCGCTGTGTGGGCAGGTGTGCTCGTAAATCACCCATCATGAAATGGGAAAACACACTGAAAGAGTCTTCCAAAAAAATTCACCGAAGCCAAATGCAGCCTTCACAATACCATCAGCTGATACAATGATGCAGATAGGTTCCTAGAACACTCACCTAGTGGGGGAATCCTGTACTCTAAGGGGTCCATGCTCCAAGAAATAATTCCATTTTTGCATTCCCCCTTATATGTCTTTGTGTGCATATAAGTATATTATTTTCAAGATATTATGTATTAAATACTGGACTGAGAGATAAGTAGAAAAGATCTGTAATAAATAGCCCTTGCTTTCTTGGAAGGTACTATCCAGTGAGGTCCTTTAAATATGTGCACAAATAATATCCATATATGAAACTGGATGGGCAGCCCTGAATGAATTGCTTAGATAAGGAGCCCATTGAGAGTCTCAAGTGAGAGAAGTATCTTCCAATGTAATACTGGAAAGTTAGGAAAAGTTGAGTAAGATTTCTGTAGATGATCCTTTCTCATGTTATGCCCCAGCATTCAGAATTGAGTGCTGTACATTCTACAATCTATGTATTAAAAATTGTTACTAAATCTACTACTGAAAGTCCTCAGGATATAATAGTAGAGTAATAAATAATAGTTCAGACTTTACCACAAATTAGTCAGTGAACTTCCTTATACAATTATGAAATTGTCACTATGAATGTTGCTACAAAGAAAAGTACCAGGAGGTATTGATCACTAAACTCATTTAGGAAGTCAAGAATGCATATCACAAACCACATGATGATAAATCAATGGGAGGGAGTGGAGAAAGTAAGGTGATTTTAGAAAAAGTAGGAAGTACAGTGAGTTTCACAGACATGAGAAGTCCAGTGTGGCCTAGTCACAGGGAACAACACAGAAGACAGGACGAGACAGGAAAGGTTTTGGGTAGGATTGTTGCATTTACTTTTTGTCCTAAAAAAGTAATCTAAGTAAGGGACTATATGATTCTATTGGCATTTCACAATATTACTATGGGTTTAGGCTAGATAATTGGTTGGAAAGTACCAAGAATGTAGGGTACCAAATTAAAAAAAAAACTATGGTATCAGTTTAGGCAAGAGTAATTTGGGCTAGAGGGCTAGCAGTGGAGATGGAGGAGAGTATAGTGCTTTATGAAGTATTGGGGTGGGTTAGTGATATATTTGATATGCATGGCATGTAGGGGAAACATTGAGGATGATTCCAAATTTATGATTTGTCTAGCAAGATAGTAACGTTAACTTCAGTAGAGGACCAAGTTTACAGGGAGTTTACTAGTTTGGTTTGAAAATGTTGATTGTTAGGCACGTTAGAGGCATTAATTGAATGTTTAATATAGTCACAGATGCTTTGCTTATCAAATCTGAAAATGGCAAAAAGGGATTAAAAGCATCTGAAAAACTTTTTATATAAAAGTTAAGAATAAATACTGGTAGTTTTAAGTTATAGACATGGTCACAGCATTTTCTTCAAAACATGTTTTGCTTAAAAGCAAGTCAATAAAAATAAATTAGAGACTCTGACATCAATAATAAAATAAGGAAAAATTTAAAGGGGAAATATGCAAATAACTATTGTATCAAAGAAAAGACCATATAGCTAATGCTTAAATGGTTTAGTTTCAATTTTTAATTTCTATCTGTATTACTTATTATGTGTTCATACTTTCCTCTCAATTAAATGATTCACTGTAATATAGATCTGTAATTTTAAATAATTTTCTTAAAAATTCAGAATGTTAAAAATATTTAAGAAGGTAGGTATATAGTATTCAATATATTTGCTTTTTATTAGTTTCTAAAAGTCATACAGATATATCATTTCTTGAATTATAGGTAACAGATCATTTTACCTGTTAATATTGCGTCATACTTGCTTCCTCAGCAGTGTTAAGCTAAAAACTTTTATGATTCTTGAATCATAAAAGTTTAATAGTGGATGCCACCAGTATTCTGAGGGGCTTGAAGACTGCCCCTCAGAATACTGGCGGCATTCACTATTATTATTCCCGGAGTAAAATGTAATACACAAAGTGCCTGATTAGAATAGACTCATTGACCATGTTTCTTTGTTGGCTCTACATATTTATAGATCATGTATTCCTTTGAAATAATGTCATGAGTAGATATAACAACATTTCTTGTAATTCATAAGTCACGCAAACATCCCAGTAAAATTCAGACTTAAAGATGACTATAGTTCAGGTGAGATCAAAGTTACTCCCACATACAGATAGAATGGGAATTTCCTTTGTAACTTATTCAGATTTATTGAGCTGTTATCAGTTGTCAACAATATAATGTAAGCCAAACACCTGAAATTTAAGGTATAGGCTAGCATCAGTGCTCCCGAGCAGGCCTCCCTGGGCAGAATACCAATGTGAAAGTTCAGAAAAGCCATGGAAAATAAGGGGAGAAGATGCCACAGAGAAGGAAAGGAGCCTCTTGTGACATTAGAGAGAGCTTTAAAATGCAAATTACAGACATCACAAATTTTCCTAAGCAATATTGAGTTGTAACGTAACAACAATGAAATCTGCTAAATAATATATCTTGAGAGTTCTATTTCGCATCAAAATATGTATATCATGTTTTAACAAAAAATAAACAGACAAAACAAAGCCAGTATGAGTTTTTTCCTAATTTAAGAAAGTTTAAGCCTAATTCATAAAAAAAAGTTTATAAGCACACAATCATACAGAAGTTGCAAATTCATGAACTAAATTTGTGAGACTTATACAATGTTTTTATTCAATGTGCTAAGTAGGAATATGTGTCACTGATATTTGTGCTCTTGGAGGTCAGCAAATCTTCAACATCCTTTTTAAATGTTGTGATTTAGTGTCCATGACCAATAAATCCATGGATGTCTTAGAATTTGTAACTTTTTATGCCTGATTTGTATTACTGTGTAAATTACTAGTTATTATCTGAGTCAATATTAAACTTTTAGTTTTTTTTATTTTTTTGTTTTTTTAATTTATTTTAATTTATTTTATTTTTTATTTTATTTTTTATAGTTATGTTCCTTATCTCTATCTAGCAATAGCAGAATGGCACAATGTCTGCTGTGCACCAGAAAGAGTCAGGAATTCTTTTGCAATATTTAAATTTTAATACCTGGGTTATTATTTTTGTTTGGTCTTAGGTTAATAAAGCTAAATTTGCAAAAGACAGAAATTCTCATCATCCACTATTACATACAAGTTATTTTAAATGTTGTAAAGGTCAAAACTGTGTATATAATAGAATGTCATTCTCATAAAAACACTTTGATTTCTGAAATTATAAATTGAATAAATGGAGGCTTTTACTTCACAGCCCAACAATGATATGCAGTGAAATGCAACGCTTTGTGTCTGGTGCTATCAAGAAAATCACTGATGTCAATTAACACCAAAATTTGCATCAAGTGAAGATGAAATGTGGTCTAGATCCATTGTGCCAATGACAATTTTACAGCAGTTGAACTGATAATAGCAGTCCAGTGGTCAAAGGCAGCAGAACAGTAATGGTTCAGAAAACACAGTCCCCAGGCAGGCCTCTATTTCCTAGTTTGGCAAATGACATCACTTCTTCCTATTTCAGTTTCATCAGTGATGAATTAGGGAATATAATAATACATTCTTTATAGAATTGTTATCAATACTAAGTGTATTTAAAGTGCAATGTGCTAAAACAGTGTCTGGCACATGGTAAATACATAAGAAAGGTCAGACACTATATTACTATTCATTGTAGAATAGGCATATTCAAAAAATGTAATCCAGAACAGTTACCATGATGTCCATGTTGTGGGCATTAATTTAATTTCAGGAAAGTGATTCCATCTGCAACATGAAATTAATGATGCTAATGTGAAAACCAGTTTAATAATTTTGTTTAATATTTAAAATATTGTTAAAGTTGTTGAATGGGGGCTGATTTATGGTAATGACTACACAGATTTTGTTAAGTAGATATTAAATTCTGTTTATAAACTAAGTTTCTGAGGAGAACAGAAAACATGGAGAGTTTAAACTTAGTTTTTGTTTTTACAGATTTAAAAAAATGCAAAAATTTTTGTCTTTGAGAATCTTAAAATTTTTGCGATTTAAAACTATCTGCACATTAGTAAGATATTACAGAGATGCTTCGTACAACTTATTTGAAGACATTTCAAAATAGGAGCACTAGACTAGGGATCAAGAGATATCACTTCAAGGCCCATGTGAACAACTAATTAACTATGTAACTGACATCAGATTCACTGAACCACTGTATTCTATTTCCTCATCCACACATTGATGTTTGAACTAAGCAATCTTTGAGGCAGGAGAGCCCAAGATGTGGTTCTTTGACCACCTACATCAGCTTAATCTGAGTTACTCAGTAAAAATTCTAACTCCTTTTTAATTATTCTAACTTAGAATTGCAGGAACTAAAGTACTGAAAACTGCATTTTTAAGTAGTTGAATCTTATGCTGACTGATTTTCAAAAATTGTTTCTTCAATTCCACCACTGGGATTATACCCTAAAAACTCTGAAACACCAATGCAAAAGAACCTATGCACCCCAATATTTATAGAGCACAATTTACAAAACCCAAGTGTTGGAAGCAACCTAAGTGACCATCAGTAAATGAGTGGATCAAAAAAACTATGGTGTGTTTATACAATGGAATACAATGCAGCAAAAAGAAAGAAGGAGCTCCTACCTTTTGCAACAGCATGGATGGAACTAGAGAGCCTTATGCTTAGTGAAATAAGCCATGAAGTGAAAGACAAATATCATATGATCTCACCTATAAGTGAAATCTAACCAATAAAACAAGCAAGCAAAATATAACCAGAGGCATTGAAATTAAGAATAAACTGACAGTAACCAGAGGGGAGGTGGGAGGGGAGGATGGGGGGAAAGGGGGAAAGGTTGTGAAGGAACATGTACAAAAGGCACATGGACAAAGCCAAAGGGGGGTGGGATCAAGGGTGGGTGGTGGGGATGGCTGGGGTGGGGGTAAGTGATGGTGGGGAAATTCAGACAACTATACTTGAACAACAATAAAAAGGGGAAAATTAAAGATAACAAAAATTGCTTCTCTAAGAACTATTGAATTTCCAATTTATGTTTTTCATTCAAAAGCATACAATTCAGACTCCAGTTCAAAGCTTTCAATGAAGAGCAGTTTACTACTTCAGGAGACAAACAATGAAATTTGAAGGCCTCTCTAATTGTTCCATTTATGTAGCTAAAAACTGTGTTTCTGTAATTTATACCCACTCAAAGCAGATACAAGTGGAAATAATAATAATGGCACCAAAAGAACACTAACGTAAGGGCAGGATGACACATTAAACTACTGTTTATTCTAAGCATCAAAACTATGTTATCATTTTGGAATAGTTATGTATAGCTGCATGCTATTATAAGGCCACCAAAAGCTGTTGGATTATAAGAACAAAAGCATGAATCCATTCTAAATGTAAAGTGGAATTCAGAGTCATCCACCCAGTGTGGGAGGAAAGGAACTTGGCTATTCATAAAATGAAAGTAGCTAATGTTTAGAGAGTGCTGTTGGGATTCAGTTTAGCAATATAAGTTGTTTTTTAACCTATACTAAATACTATACACTTTAAGAGATTTATCCAAAATAACTACAATTTTTTTTTTCATTTAAGACAAGGAACAGTTTATTCAAACCCATCAGAGAAATGGACTGGTTGGTTACAAACAAAGCATCGTGTTTTAAAGCATAGGCCAGTAATTGTTTACAAGTATACATGGCTACATACAAATTAACTGATAAGACCACAACTTTTCAATGTTTAAAACAGAATAAGATTCCCTGTAAAAGCAGCACCATTGTGACATTTTAACTTTATTATCCCTCTCCTCCTTCCTCACCCTCTCCTTCAACAGAATCCACACCAACCTCCTCATAACCCTTCTCTAGGGCAGCCATGTCCTCACAGGCCCCCGAAAACTCTCCTTCCTCCATGCCGTCACCCACATACCAGTGGACAAAGGCAAACTTGGTGTACATCAGGTCAAACTCATGGTCCAGGCAAGCCTGGGCCTCAGCAATAGCTGTGGTGCTGCTCAGCATGCACACAGCTCACTGTTGCTGTTCTTTGGTCAGGTCTCCACCAGGCACCACAGTGGGAGGCTGGTAATTAACGCTGACTTTGAAGCCAGTGGGACACCAGTCCACAAACTGGATGTACACTTGGTCTTGATGGTGACAACGACAGCATTGACATCTTTGGGAATCACATCATCATGGTACAACATGCAGCAAGCCACTTATTTACCAAGGTGATGGCCATACTTCACCATCTGGTTTGCTGACTGAAAACACGCATTGGAGATGTAGCTTTTTTTCTGCTACAGAAAGCTGAACATGGTAGGTTTTCTCAGCAGAGGTGACAAGGGCATATGTGGCCAGAGGGATATGGATGTGGGGATAGGGCAAAGGGCTGGTTTGGAATTTGGTCAGATCAACACTCATGTCTCTATCAAACTTGAGAGAAGCAGCAATGGAGGACACAATTTGACCTATCAACCTATTGAAGTTCCTGTAGATTGGGCTCTCAGTACCAAGGTTTCTATGACAGATGTTGTAGCTGGCCTTATTGTCAACCACGAAGGCACAATCAGAGTGCTCCGGGGTGGTGTGAATGTTGAAGATGGAGTTGTAGGGCTCCACTAGAGTTGTAGAAACATGGAGATGATGGAGGGGCACTAAGTGGAAACTCCAGCTTGGACTGCTTGCCGTAATTGACAGACACTCCATCAGCAGGGAGTTGAGTCCAGAACCAGTTCCATCACCAAAGCTGAGGAAAACCAAGAAGACCTAAAGACCTGTGCTCTGGTCCGCCAGTTTTCAAATTTGCTCCAGGACCAGGTCAATGATTTCCTTGCCAATGGTGTAGCATCTACGAGCATAGTTATTGGCAGCACCTTCCTTGCCTGTGACCAGCTGCACAGGGTGGAAGAGCTGGTGGTAGGTGCCAGTGCAAACTTCAGTGATGACTGTGGGTTCCCGGTCTGCAAACAATGTCCTCTGCACATGCTTGCCAGCACTTGTCTCAGTGAAGAAGGTTGAAGGAGTCATCTCCTCCATACCTAATGGTCTTGTCACTTGGCATCTGGCCGTCAGTCTGGATGCCATGATGCAGGCAGTAGAGATCCCAGCAGCCATTGTTGATCCGGACACTAGGCTGGCCAGTGTGGATGGAGATGCACTCATGCATGGTTGCTGCTTCGCTGTTGCTGAGCAGATGGCAAAGAGGAAGAGAGGTTGTTGCTTCTTACAGCTCGACTCTTAGGCAGTCAGTGTAAGCGAACCTGCCCAAATAATTGTGATATTTACCACTCTATATTAGTAAGAAACTTCCTAAATCTTAGAAGAGTTCTGAAATATTCTTGAGGAGACATGTTTTTAACTTACAGAATTTGAAACAAAGAAGTTTCATGGAGAAGATTATTGACATATCAGTAACATGTTTGAGTATTTTAGAAGAAAATTTTTAATTTATAGTAGCAATATATGTCCTTTCTTTCACTATTGGTGCTTTATTTTAATAACATTTAAGTGTCTTTTTGTGTTCATAATGTTATAAAATTAGATGAATTTAAACAACATAATACATTTGTTTAGGGAAAAATGAATTTTCAAGACAATAACTTTATATGCCTACATATTGTTTAATTATTTATATTAATTTTCTATTTTGTTCAACTTTATTTAATATCTATCCTTTATGTTTCAAAAGAGCTATCAATAACCATCCCTTGCTGCCCTTACATAATTTTTTTTTCAAAAATAAATTTGTACCTCCTTTACCCATTTCTTGCAACCCCAGCCCCACTTCAACTGCTGGGAAATATAAATTTGTTCTCTCTACAAACTTGTTTTTTTCTTGTTATTTTTAATTCCACATACAAGAGAGAACATATGGTATTTGTCCTTCTGTTTCTGACTTATTTCACTTACCGTAATGACCTAAAGGTCTACTATCCATGTTTTTGCAAATGGCAAGATTTTATTCTTTTTATGGCTAAACAGTATTCCACTGTGTATGTGTATGTGTATGTGTATGTGTATGTGCATCTGTCTATCTGTCTCACACTTTCTCTGCCCATCAATAGACACTTAATTTATTTCCATATCTTAGCTATTGCAAATAATGGTGCATTGTACAGGGAGTGCATATCTTTCCAAGTTAGTTCTTTAGTTTACTCTGAATAAATATCTACAAGTGTGATTGCTGGACCATATGGTAATTCTACTTTAAAAATTTTTTGAGGTATCTCCATTCTGTTTTCCATTGTGGATGTGCTAATTTACATTTCCACCAATAGTACACAAAAGTACTTTTTTCTCTATGTCCACACCAACACTTTATTTCTTGTTTTTTTTGATAATAGACATTCTAACAGATATAAGGCATAATATGCCATTGTGGTTTGGATGTACCTTTCCTTAGTGATTAATGATGTTGATCATCTTTATGGTCCTGTTGGCCATGTGTATATCTTCTTTGGAAAAATGTCTATTCAGATCTTCTGCCCATTTTTAAATCAGATTAGCTTTTGATTTACTATTGAGTATATGGGTCCTTTATATATTTTGGATATATCAAGCCCCTTATTAGATGAAGGATTTTTCACATAATTTCTCCCATTTAGGTGGTTGCCTTTTCATTTTGCTGATGGTTTCCTTTGTTGTGAAAACATTTTTTTAGTATGATGTAACCCTACTTATTTATTTTTGCTCTTGTTGCTTTTGGTTTCATATTAAAAAAATTATCACCAAGATTGATGTTAAGGATCTTACTGCTATGTTATCTTCTAGGAGTTTTGTAGTTCCAGGTCTTATGTTCAAGTCTTTAATCCATTTTGAATTAATCCATTTTTTGGTATGTAATAAAATAGTAGTTGAGATTCATTCTTTTGCATATAGCAAAATCTCCAGTTTTCCCAACACTGTTTATTGAACAGACTCTCATTTCCTTATTGTATATTCTTGGTTCCTTTGTTGTAAATTAATTGAGTTTTTATGTGAGAGCATACTTCTGGACTCTTCTGTTCCATTGATCTGTTTCCTACTAATACCATGCTGTTATAATTACTATGACTTTTAATGTAGTTTGAAGTCAGGGAGTGAGATGTCTCCAAATTGGTTCTTCTTTCCCAAGATTGCTTTGACTATTTCTGTGTGCATGGTTTTATACAAGGTGTAGTATTATTTACTATATTTCTTTGAAAAATACCATTGGGATTTGATAGAAACTAAAGGGAATTTTGAATAAGACTGAAATCCAGTATTATTTTTGGTACATACATTTGTATTGTTTAATGTAAGTATTTGCACAATTGTATATTAATCAAATCAGAAAAATGATTATCAATAATAGTTAATTTAATGGGCTATCTATATGTGCACAACCCAGAATTATGTGCCCTTGCAGCAGGAACCATTCCCTAGTATAAATTATCTTCATCCACTTGTGTAATGTCTCTCATTCCAAGGGAGAATGCTTTAAAAAGAATGACCTCAATTCCTTGAAATCTGAACAACTCTGAGAGTTGTATGCTTCCCACTTTCTATAGCTAGGACTCTGGACCCATTGCAGTAGTTAGAAACCTATTTTTAAATTCATATTTGATGTGCATAAATGAGACAGAAATATTCTATTATAGCATAAACTTTGGAAATATAGTAGTTTGAATTATCAATTTTAAAAGAGGGTCTTTCCCCCCATTTCTTCTTCCATAAAACCACTTCCTGAGCCATGTTACTATGTATTGTGTTAACTAATAAAGATTGGTTTGTTACCATTGAAAATAGACCAAAAATAAATATTACAAGTCAAACTCAAGGTTTTGTTCTCCTAAGTCATATATACATCATTCTCCTAAATCAAATATACATATATATGTATGTATATATGATTTAGAATACATCTTAAGTTATGGTATAACAGATCTTGCCATTAATTCTGATTGAGCATATTGATTTGTAATACAAATGTTGAAAGAGATAATTGCAAAAATTAACCAAAGTAAAAATTAACACCAGAATTTTCAAGGAATCTAGACTTTGTTATGGTCATTACACTGGTAAGTATCATAGCCAAGATTAAACTGAGTTTTAAAATTAATTGCATAGCATTTTATCAAATACATCACATTCAATTCTTAGTACTCTCTTCTCATTCATAATAAGCTAACTTTTTTGGATTGTATTCATACTACTATCATCACCTTCTACAAATTATATCCTTATTTGAGACTCAAATAAAGAAATATTTTATCAAAAAATTTAGTACCTAAAATCTCCCAGCCATGTCTGTGGTAAAATCCCATAATCAAACATATTTCATGTATTTAGCAAATAATAGTATGAATAATTAGAATGAGATTATATATGGGCTTAATAGAGACTAAAAATAACAGCTCTTCCCATCAGTTTACAGTTTATGTTTTTTCCCAAATTGATTTTGGCACGATCTTACTAAAGTACTTTGGATTTTTAGGATTTTTAAAGTTCTGGTACTATGAATAATGGATCATGGTGCTATTCCAAAATTCTATAAGTTTTGATTGTCCCTGAATAATGAATTTGCCTCCAGGGAGGAACTGTGACACTGAGGAGAGCCTGATACTTCTTCAATTTCTATAAATAGTTGGACTTAATGGGCTGCACCGACACTCAAAGGAATTCTCTTTATAGTGCCTTCCATATAATTTTACAGGCAACATGTCTTGGTCTTAGGATTTTGATTTTTTTCTACCAAAGTAAAAAAGTTATTTTTAACACAAGAAACATTTGATTTGCCCTTGCATCTCTAGTGACTCTAGCACAAAGAATAAATGTTCATTATTACAGTATAGAGGGAAAGGAAGCCTGGAAAGTTCAAGTCAGTCAGACATGTTTCTATTGATTACAATGCTGCTGAGAGTAGAAAGGGATAGGTAAGATCCAGAAAGTTGGAATTAGTTTAAAATTATCTCTCCAGGGACTGAGCCCTTTTGGATAAATTAGCGGATAAATTACAATTTGTATTTTAATAACCTTCAAGCACAAAACTATAAATGTAGTATATATGGGCATGTTTCCTAAAACAAAAATTGTCATGTTATTTATACACTTCTATTCTTTAGAAGTACTTACTGACATGCTAAGAAAAATGAAAGAAATGCCTCACAATTGCCATAGTATCAAAGTCAATATGGTTTGAAAGCAGTGAACTGAACCCTGTTTTGAAAAAGAAGGACAATATACAACCTTTGTAGGCCTACAGAGCAGCACTGTCTTGTGGAACTTTTTGTGATGGTGTCAGTATGGCAGCCACTGGCAACATGCTGCTACTGAGGATCTGAAATATGGCTCCTCTGACTGAGGAACTCAGTTATTAATTTCATTTGACTTTGATTAACTGAAATTTCAATGTACACAGTCACATGTGGTTGGTTACACTGTTTTCAGTGTAGATAAAGAATTTAAAATGTATTAAACATGCTGAGGTTAAAATCTATTTGGATAAAGACTGGGTGAAAAAGTTGAAGGGATTGAGCAAAAAACAGAACAAAACAAAAACAACTCACAGATACAGGCAAGAGTATGGTGATTACCAGAAGAAAAGGGGTAGAGAGAGATAGAAGAGAGTAAAAGGGGGTTAAATCGTGACAGAAGGAGATTTGATTTTGGTGGTGAACACAGAATACAATAAAGAGATGATGTATTATGAATTGTATACTTGAAAACAATTTTATTAACCAACACCACCTGAATAAATTTCATACAAATTAGTACTGATAATAACAATTATAATTAGTTATATATCTTAGAACAGATGAAAATATTGTTCTGTTTTCTGATATGTATCATATGTAATATATGCTGTACTAAATAGCGGGGTTACTTGGCAGAATGATGTGTCCCAGGGCAGACATACATATTAGTTACATAAGTTGCATAAGTCCAACTTCAGAGCATACAAGAATCAGATGAAAACCTTGTTAAAGCACAGAGGTTTTCATTTTGTAGGACTGGAGTGGGACCCAAGCATTTGCATCTCTAACAAGATCCAAGCAGTGCTTTATGGAGTTCATGAACCACGACTAGATTAGCACTCAGTTGTTACTTAGTGCAGTTCTCAAAGTTCAGACCCTAAAACAGCACCTTCACCATCAGAATTACCTGGGCCTTTGTCAGAAGTGCCAGTTCTCTGGATTTACCTTAGACATTGTAGTTTTTTAACAAGCCCTCCAGATAGATGTGATCCATACTGAGGTTTGAAAACCACAGACTCAGTGGATTGGGATGGCGTAAGAAATTGAAAAACATGTTATTGATTATAAACAAATATAGTTAAAGAAAATGTTGTAGTTATTAAATCCTAAACTCCATTGCCTCACATTTACTTAATAAATTATAATTTATATTACCTAAAATCCAGAAATAGCCAGTCTTTACAGAAATATTATTTTGCTGTGCCAAAATTTTGAATCTTATAAAATAGTTAAATATGAAATATTTATGATAGACTATGAACTAATGAATTAATATGCTACTTTTTGATGTATTAATATAAATATGGTATTCTTCTTCATGTTTTTCAGAGGATTTCAAAAGAATCCACTTAATCTCTCTTCTTTTTTCACTGCCAAAATTAAAACACCTGCATCTAAAGAGTATGTAAATCTCAGAAACACTTGCTTTACACTGGAAACAGGATAATTCTCTCTTTCCAATATCCTGTTTTGACAAAAATATGAGGAATTTTTTCATACAAAGCTCAAGAGTGTACATCATCATGGACACATTGAAGGGCAATTTGGCAGAATCTACTAAACTGAAAATGTGTCAGAAAATTACTTGAACATTGTATGTAACATCAAAAAGTTGGAAATAGCCAAAAACTACACCCCAAAGACACCAGTAATTTTTGGCTAAATCTGCTTGTGAAATATTATGCAAAAGTTAAAAATAAGTAAGGCATATGTTATCTGTCAAGGAAATATATTAAGACATAATGTGTGTGGAAGTTGCAGAAGTGGACAGTATATTGTGTTTTATGCCAAAAACAAAATTGCAGAAATAATGGATTGATTTCTGTGTATATTTGTTGTATATAGTATAATTTCTAAAATATAATGGATAATATTAGTTTTCTGTAAAGCATGAACTAGGATTGAGAGAAATAGCCAACAGAGAATTTATTTGCATGTTGAATTTTATAAAAAGAAACTATATTTACAATGTCATAAAATTAATACTTACGACAAAAATAAAAATACATAAAGTCCATGTTATGCTGTTATACAGAGAGATGTGCATAACTATATCAATCACAAAGGCCTATTTTATCATCATTAATTTCTGAGACCATGCATTTTATATTTAATAGTTAATAAATCCAGTTTCCTATATTATGTTAGAAATAGTACCCATTGTTAATGTACAGTGTGGAATTGTATGATAATATTAATATTGAATAAGAATTTTAGATCAGAAAAGAATTGGTTTTATTATTACATATACTAATATCTCTATATATGTATCATGCAATGAAAATGTAATAGTTATATTATTATTAAATATAAATCTATGCATAATATTTATATAAAATATTTAAAATTACAGGTCAATATTAGATGATTCTTGCTACTCTCCAATATATGCAAATCTCATAATGTATGTAGTATCTTTAATAACCCTTAAAATGTTAGCAAAATGTAGGCATATAGAACTGTAACATCATAGCTAAGATCTAAGTAAATACTTTAGGATAAAATTTTCATTTTATATGTTTATCCTTTTTTACTTTCTATGCTTGAGTTTCTCTCTGTACAATAAACCTGCTTTGATTTCAGTTTCCAATATCAGGGTTTTTTAAAAATATTTATATAATTTCAGTGAATTCCTTTCCAAGACCTTTTCCATTTTAATGCAAATGTAATTAAGTTCTCTATTTTAAAAGAAAATATTTATTTAAAAAATTGTCTAAGACAAAGGTAATCCTCACATATTTGATCTGCTACATTTACTGTCTACTTCCCCTTTTTGCCACACCTATGCCGAATGCCTCATTATTATCCCACCGATCAGATGCCCAGAGTCACCAAGTGTGTCTGTCTATCCCAGGTGTCATGCAAGGACAAATGCAGAATTCTGTGCCACACAGGGATTGGTGAATGCGTGAATAAGTCCCCCTCTATTTTCCAAAAGTTTCTTCTTGCCATTTTAGATATAATCAGAAAAAAAAAACTGTTTTACTACACTTGAGATTAATAGTGCTATTTTAATATTGAGATTAATTTTAATATTGCTTGAATGAAATCGGATGATCAGTTTAATGTGTCAATTTGTCTAAGCTATAGGATCCCGTTTTTCAAATAAATACTAATCTAAGTGTTACCGTGAAAATATTTTGTAGGTGTGATTAACATCTACAGTCAGTTAACTTTATATAAAAGGAATCGTTTTGATAATCTGCAGGTAGCTGATCTGATCAGTAGAAGGGCTTTACGAGCGGAACAGAGGTCCTTGCCGAAGTCCCACCCACAGACTGCAGTACCAGCTTCTGCCTGAGTGTTTCCAGCCTGCCCTTCCCTATATGTAGAAGTGCCTTAGGAATTGAATAATGGTAGAGAATGGAAGAAAGTTGAGGCCCCTGGTAGAAAAAAGCCTAGAATACCTTAAACATAGTGTTGACAGAAATATGGACATTAATAGTACTTGTGGCAACTTCTCAGAAGGAAGTGAGGAGCGTAGTAGAAAAAGTTTCTATTGTCTTAGACTCTAAGTCTTATATTCTCTAAGACTTAGAGAATGCATATGTTGTTATAAACAGAACATTGGTAGAAATATGAAAATTAAAGGGCTCAGAAAGTAAAGAAGAACATGTTAGTGAAACTGGAGAAAATGTGATTGTTGTTATAAAGTGGCAGAAAACTTGACTAAATTGTTCTCTAGAATTGTATGGAAAGCAGAACTTGTAATTACTGAAGTTGGATATTTAACTGAGGAGATTTCTAAGTGAAGGGTTTTCTGCGTGATCTGGCTTCTTCTTCTTGTTCACATTAACCTACAAGAGAACAGAGATAAATCCAGGAAAGAATTTTGGGTATGATAAAAGAGATTTTTGGTCTTTGTTCCAGTGCTTGGCACAGAGCTCCTAAAACCCTTAGAATTTCCTGAGTGAAAGGCGTGATAAGAGTGTTTTGTGTTCTAACAAAGTAAGTGGACAGGCCCTAGATAATTTCAGGATGGAGGATTCTTGCCAGAAAGACTGAGCATAAAACCTTTAAATAAGGAATCAGGGACCTTCCAAGGTGGTGAACATGTCCACATGGTAAGCCCCATCTCTGGGGGAACAGAAGCTCCTGCACTTGAGACCACTCTGGACTGCACCCAATGTGTGTCTTTGTCTCTGTACTCATTTGTATGTTGTAGAATAAACTTTAGCAGTAAGAGTAGCATTTTTGTGAGTTCTATGGGTCATTCTAGCAAATTATCAAAACTGAAGGGTAGGGAGTGGGAATCTCTGGT
This sequence comes from Anoura caudifer, assembly GCA_004027475.1. NCBI lineage: Eukaryota > Metazoa > Chordata > Mammalia > Chiroptera > Phyllostomidae > Anoura > Anoura caudifer. The sequence continues at coordinate 29,391 of PVKU01010064.1, read as the reverse complement.
TTGATGGCAAGGTTGGACAGAAGTGTAGGTGGTGACCAGGGGTCCTGATACTTGTGACTGGCATGTGAAGTGAGGACAGTCTTGTGGAACTGAGCCCTTAACTCTGAAGGTCTTGACCTTTACTCCAGATAGTGAGTGTCAGGATTGAATTGGATGGTAAGACACTCAAATTAGAGTGGGGAAATCAGAGAATTCATTGGTGTGAAGAAAACAAAACAAAACAAAAAAACACAAAAAGGCTCTCAGAACTGTTAAGCAAAAAGGAACTTGCTCTTGATAATTTGGTACATTCTCATCCAGTTCAGATTATTAAAAATGCAAAAATTAGGATAAACTAAAATTAAAGTAATGGTTTGCTTATTTGGGGGAATTGGAATAGTGTAAATATATTTTGCATGTGGGAGAGACATAAATTTGGGGTGACAGAGAACAGATTGCAGTGGACTGGTTGGTGGCTCCAATAAGATATGTTCAAGTTCTTATCTTTGGAACTTATAATTACTACCCTATTTGAATAAAGGTGTTCCGCATATGTGATTCAATTAAATATCTTGAGAGGAAGAATTTACCCTTGGTTCTACAGCAGGACACTAAATACAATTGTAACCATGACTTAATATGTCTATTAAGCCTTTCATCTCCATTCTTTTAAAAATATCTGCATGCGTTGAAATTATTAAAATGGGCTTTGAGCCCTTACTGTTGTGGTTCAGTTGGTTGGGCATCATTCTGCAGAGTAAAAGACCATGGGATCCATTCCCATTCAGGGCACCAGTCAGGGTCATGGGTTTGGTCCCTGGTTGGAACACCTATGAGAAGCAACCAATCAATGTTTCTCTATCACATTGATGTTTCTCTCCCTCTCTTTCTCCTTCCCTTCCCCTCTCTCTAAAAATAAATAAAACCTTTAAGAAAAGATGGGCTTTGAGATATGTGTCCCCATCTTCTAGGTGTCAGATGTCCATCATCTTAATAAACCACTTTCCTTTACACCAGCAAGTGTCTCTCTATATTGGCTTTTGAAGTGTCAGGCAGCCAGACAAAATCACATGTATCCTTATCACATAGAGAGAAATTAAACTAAGAAACAGAGAGCAAGACAGACATAGCAAAGAAGAAGAGGCAATACAAACCTAGATACAATGATGATAATGATGGGGCCGCAAGCTAAGGAACACCTGGAGCCATCAGAACCTGGCTAAAGGAAGGAAGGGCATTTTAGTGGACCAGGGCTCTGCCCATACTTTGATTTCAGATTTCTTATTTCCAGAACTAAGATAATAAAGTTCTATTTTTTTTAATCCACCCATTTTGTGGTGAGTTGGTATAGCAGCCATAGGAAACAAATAGTTAAATCTAATTTTAGTTCCAGAGAAAATTTCCATTTATAGGTACAAATAATTAAATGTAAGAGCTTTTTTCTCTGTTTATATTAGTTCTATTTATACTCACTTTGAAGCTTATCAAGTTGAATAGATGGAAGGAAATGTTATATAAGTGCAAAGGATATTATGTGCATACCCATGTATTTCCTCTTCAATTGAGAACAACAGAAATAGTCACAATATACTAAGATTTGACTAATATTAACATTTTCATAATGACTCTGAAAATTAAAACATTTTATATTAGCAAAAATAATTGCTATAGTATTTAAAAATAGAGTCATTTCAATTTACTCACACTTTTTCAAGTTACATTTTTAAACTGTTATAGAAAGCTAGTCTTAATATTAAAAATATGACTGCTTACAAGGAGTTTGTAAAATTGAGTCTGTTGGCCTATACTGAGACAATATAGCCATACAACAGTGGTGGATTATCTAAGCAGAGCCTGTGAAAAAAACAGAAAATTTGTAGGGCCAAGAAAGTGATTCTTAAATCTGTATAAAGTAGTGGACAAAGCATCAGATTTACTTGGCTTTGTCAAATCATTTAGGCTCTTTGGGGAACTCAGAGATTCCCTTTAAAGGGAACATCCTTCACTGGCTCCAAAAAAATCTCTGTCACTATGAGCTTTTTGCTAAATAGGTTATATATTTTTTCTCAGGTATTTTGTAATAAAGGCCAATTATTAATTACTATTTTTGTTCTAGTAATGTCATCATTGAGTATGTAAAAATGTATGCTAAAACATTCTGCTTTCTTCCTAATACATTTGCCATTTTTATATATGTAAAAATTTGTGCAATATTTGCCATTCTTACATTTTTCAAGATAAGTATTCAAAAGAATGTCCATTCCCCCCTGGACAAGTTGCTTGCATTTTAGAAGACAATTGCATCTGTGATATAACACTATGGCTTCATTGTTTTAACAGTTAAGTTTGCTGTGGTTAAGATACAGAATTCAGGGTTTTTCTACCACTACTTCACACAGTTCTAGGTTTTCACAAGATGCCACTAGATATTCTGTGAGAGATTATGGCTGGAAAGAAAGAATTTTGAACTGTGTGTGATGCACAGTGATAAAGTTCAGAGTGGCAGACAGCACCTCTAGTGATTTTATTAACTGTTTTTCAGACCCACATAGCAGTGCACAGTAGGACAACATATTGTTCAGTGTTTTGAGAATATTCTCATATTTGACATTAGACTGGGGACAAGACTGAGGTTTGGGGAGCAAAGCACATTGGTGAGAACTGAACTGAGAAAGGAGATGGAGGTCTGATGACGCAGCCTCTTAGGACTAAGTTACCTCCCTACATCTTCTCTTAAGCGTTGCTATTAAATTGCAGAAGCAAAGAAGTCCTACTGGTATAACAGAAAGTCAGAGAAAACATTTCATTCTAAAGACAAAAGTTTTATGCATCATAAACCAGTAGTCCTGCTACTTTACTACTATTGTAAATGTTGCAAAATGTAGATGTGTTGGTTGGAAGAGTTGTGAAGTTGCAATTTTGGGGAGTGGGGTGTGATTTTCTTTTTAAATTATTCATCATCAATTCGTTTTATATTTATTAATATTTCAGTTTAGAACATGCTTGAGGATCCAACACAGTGTTTTCTGAACATGAGGTGTGAGATGAAAGAGGATGCTTCTAGGCTCTGTCTGTATCCTCTGATAAGACAGGTAAATAATCAAAGGCAAGGCAATCTTGAAGACAGGCAATCTTCAAAGCCATTTCAAAGTATTTGAACCAGAGCAACAAAGAAAAAAACAAAAACTACAGCTGCAACACAACCAAAAATACCTTTTCATTAACATAAAAGCTAATATTAATTATTTTACCTGAACTGACAATTTATCTAATCTATCCATTGTACACAGTTTGTTGCTTATATTGTCTAAATAAAGCAACAAGATCAGAAAGACACAACTACAGACTGAAGTTACTCAAAAATAGAGGTGTTGGAAATGAGATTTGTTAAAAATGGTTGCATTCAGGGAAAAATTTTGAGAATCAAGTTATTTAGTACAAGGAATTATTGATTTCCCCCATTCCCCCTGAAGTCATATGGTTGGTGTGAACATACTATGGGAGTGTGTTAAATTATAGCAATAAAATGCTGGGTCAAGATGCAGCTAGTTAAATTGAAGACTCCACTCTCTATCAGTATGATAAGTTGAAATACTAAGGACATATCTCCTGAAACTGAAGTGATTTGAGAGCAATAAATGTATAACTTTTCCTTTCTGATTGATGGATAAACAGATTTCAGCATTAAATATCAATTTGTAGCATTTGTATGAAGTGTGAATGTTGGTAAAATTCATGAATGATGTTTTCTTGCTGCCAGGTTCCATCTAAAACAGGAAAATGTCAAGATGTTTTTAATGTTTTGTCTTCGTATCTAGAAAGTTTTGCCAGGAGGAACTGTGTTGGCTTCTTTACTGATGTTATTTCCTCAGTATTTGGCTCCATGAGAAAGAGGTTTTGTCTCTTGTTATAAAATATAATCTTGACATTGTCATAGTGCATTGCTTTGTTCACAGATGAATGCTCATGACGAAAAGTACTTGGAGAAGAAATGAAAACTAAAATGTCTGCATGATCGTAAAAAACTACTGACTTTATTAATGGATGGTCAATCCCCTTGAGCATGTTAAAAAATAAACCATGAAAAAATGGACACACATACATCTTTTAATGCATACAGACATCGAATTCTTTGTTGTGATAGTTCTCAGCAAAGTATTGGAACTGGAAGGTAAGTTTTAGAACTACATTTAAGAAAATATCAATCCAAATTTTGTAGAATGCTTTGAAGTCGATTTGTGTCTGCAGAATTAAAGAAGTGAAAAATAGTTCAATAGAAAATATCAAACTGAAATATGGAAAGAATAAAAATAATTGAAACTGCAGAAAAAGACATACAATATATAAGGTATACAGAAGCAATATCTCAAAATCAGATAAGTGTTAATTTTCCATATTAACAGGGTATGGGAGGAAAACCATATGATGATACAGATAGATTCCACAAAAATACTTAATAAAATTCACAAACTATTCATAATCTTAAAAATAATTAGAAGGCTAGGACCAGAAATGAGCTTACTTAATGTAATAGAGTATGTACTAAAAAAATCCTACAGTAAATGTTCCACTTAATGGTGCTATATTGTAAAGTTTTACTACGAAACTAAAAATGAGAGAGAGAAGTTTTCTAACACCAACCATTTGTATTCAATATTTCACTGGAGAGATTTCAGGAATAGAACAAAAGAATTAAAAGATATAAGGATCAGAAAGTAAGAAGTAACATTGTTTTTATTTACAGATCACATTATATAGTACATCGGTATTCAAAAGAATATTAGAAAGAGGCAATCAGAATTAATATGTGACTTTAAAAGGTTACTGGATTAAATATTGGCATATAAAATGAGTTGAAATTTTTACTTACAAACAAGAAATGCAATTTTAGGAGTTATAGTTTATCAAAAATAAAGCAAATTTGTGCAAGACTTCTGCACCAAGGAAAAATGTTATTGAGACATATTAAAAATGATTGATCAATGTAGAAGATATTCCATTGTAAACTTCTCACTTTTTAAAATAAAACTATAGATTCAATGCAAATCTCATTATGTAAATTGATGAGCTGATTTCAACTCAAGTAGAAATGAAATAACTAAGAATGGTGAAGGCAATATTAAGGAAATAAACACTGTTGGAGGAAATAATTGTCCTCAAGACATAATAAAATTATATTAATTAAAAGTGGTGTATTTATTCAATTATAGACACATAGACCAATGGAATAGAACAAATAGTATACAAACTCGCCTGATTTAAGACAAGATGGCTGTATAATATAAGTAAAGATGTTTCTTTCAATAAATTATGCTAAGTAAATTACTATGTAACTGTATAGAAAATATAAACTTATTTACCTTACACTATACATAAAACGAAGATTTTGACTTATTTGAATGATAAAGCAATATTATTTCCAGAATAAATCAGAATAACTTTATGACTTTGGACTGTTCAAAAATTTTTAAACCTTTTGCAAGAAGCACTAATCATAAAAATGTTAATAATTGAATATTATTAACATTAGAAAATTTAGCTCATTAAAAGAAACCATCAGAAAAAAGGGCAAACCACAGAATGAAAAAAGGCGTATTTATATGCACAAAGAATCTATATCCAGATTAAACAATTGATTTCTAAATATAAACAAGAACAAAAGACAACTCAAATTTTTAAAAATAAAGTTTGACCATTTTCTTACAAAAGGTGATACTGAAATTACCAAATAGCTTATGTAAAGAATTTCAACTTAATAGTCATAAGGGAAATAAAGAAAAAAGCTACAGTTAAACTCTGGGATTACCAACCACAAGACTGGCAAAAACTAAAAACAAACCAAAACAAAATAAAATAAAAAACTAAAAAGAAAAAAGTGATCTCAAGAACTGGTGAGGATATGGAGCAAATGAAAGGCACATTAACTACAGGCTAGAATGTAAATTGGTACACTGCTTTAGACAACTCTTTTGAAATGCTTATAAACACTATCTGATCCTTTACATATAGACCAAGAATACTCATGTCAGTTTTTCCCAAAACTTTAAATGACACAATTGTTCACTAATAATAGAATAGTAAATTATGGCTATAAGCAACAAAAACCTCAAAGAAATGAGAGACCAAGAAGCATGTACTATTTGCTTTCATTCATGTAAAAACACAAACACAAGCAAACCAGAATAGTGAATTCCTTTGGCAGATGCTGAATCCCTTTGGTACCTGAAAAAGGATGAAAGAGAGAACCCTGTGATGATGGTAAAATTCCATATCCTCATCTAGATTACGGCTATATATTCTGTTTGTAAAGTATCATCAAACTATGGAATGTATAATCTATGTACTTCTCTCTATATGTTCAATACTTCAATGGACATGCAAAACAGTAAAGATCTAAATGCATCAAAAGTATTCTGCCCACATGTGAAATCATTATAGTTATGACTTTCTTTGATTCTATCTTTTCTTTTGATTTACAAGACTATTCATGTGCAGATGCTAAAGTATTTTATTCATTTTAGAAATAGTATGACTATTTCTGGTATTTAGTGAGATAATAGATTCAAATTAGACCTTTTGAATTAATACTCAGTCTTTCATGCTAATGATAGACTGTATATTACCATTTGTTTCTTTTGCTTGTTTGTTTCATGTTTCTCAATGGTGTTTAAAGTATTTTTGTTGAGTTTTTTCCTGATTTCTCCTAACTTTGTGTTTCAATATTTTATTTTTTACTGCTTTAGTGGAACTATACTTCAATTGATATTTCATAGTGTTTTTCTTCCTGGACAATGAAAAAAACTACTTAAAATTAATCATATAAGCAGCTCCCAAAGCACATTCTCTTAGAGCATGAAATAATTTTTAGTTGTATTTCCTATGTTTCTAAATATCCAAATTTATCATCTAGAAATTGTAATAATTTCATTTTCTTCTACCCAAGTTTTACACTTCCAATATCTATTTTTTATTGTATTGCTCACTCTGTTCATAAAAATAATATATGTTTTATGGAGCCCTGATTAGAAATCCAACATCATTTGCTCAGAACTTGAAAGCAAAAGTGGAGACTAGAGAGAGTCATGACCGAATCTTACAAATTAGGTTCCTCTTCTATGGTTTTCCAATGAGGCATGTCTGTAAGAAGAGGAAAGAGGAGAATTACAACTATTATAATAATTATAGACTCATCCATAAGGTGTTGAATTGAATTACTTAAAAAGTTTCTATTTTCTCCCCAGAAATACATATTAACATTAGAGTAATCTATATTAGAATTTCCAGGTTGGTGAAGCACTGTCTGAGGAAACAGGCTGAAAATAAAAGTTTCTTCCCCACGTCTCAGGAGTAGCCACTGTAAGACTGAGATTTCCATACCCCAAACTGGCAACCAGATAAAAGTTACTACAAAGTCATTTAATAGACTAAGAGCAATCAATTCAGCATGAATTGAAAACATACATTTTGACAAAAAATGAGATTTTCTTTTAAACTATGCTTTTATTTTTTGAAATAATTTTGACTTTTTTGGCAGACAAAGTAGGATTTAGCAGCCATTATGTACATAAAACAGCCAGCCAAAAACAAATACAATATTAAATGTATAGGACTATTTTATTCTCTTCTCTTCTTTGAATATCTATTGAAAATATTGAAAATTTATCCTTTACACCCTACTTTTAAATATTTTTACAAAGAAAATACTCTAGAAATGCAAATGATGGAAAAATAGATTTTCAGGATGCCTTATAGAATTAAGGTAATTGTGATGATGCATTGTTTTTTGTTTATTTTTTAATATCTACCAAATTCTGAAAAGGATTGATTAGGCTCACTAAAATGAGCATTAGGTCATCAATAGTGAGGCTTAATATTTCTGAACTGTTTTTTTTTTTAAATAAGAGACTTATAGCTTTATTAATAGCAAAATACACTTCTATTTGGACCACAATTTCTGTTATATCAAGTAATATAAAACAAAATTCAAATCATCATTATTATGCATAATTTTTAATTTATCAAAATTTTTGAGGTTATAGGTAGAAATAATGGCTAATCTTACTTGTAGACATTCACAATTGAAGACTGAAACACTTACATTTAAAGGTAGTAAAATTGTTAACAGCCCCTTTCCTTAACAAAAATGTTTCTATGCTCTTGCACTCGGGAGAGATAGATAATCAATTTCAATTTCTCTAAGCAATTTCTCTCTTCTTTTAGCCCTTAATTTTTTGACCTGGACATTATTTGCTATTTATTAAAAATAATGTACATACATTGACATTTGTTAAACAATGGATCAATGCTACTGTAAAATGCATATATCATAGTTAGGCTGTTTCCATTCATAAACAGTTCAGTCATTTTGACTACAAAGCTTTACTTAATGGATAACTTAGAAAACAAAATGGTGAATCTGTATGGGCTTGTTTTAATTGTCTTCATGCTCAAATGCAGAGAGATGAAATAAATGAAAGAATGTGGATGAAAGCAATAATTAATAGGGAAAGGTGAGGCCCTGGCTAGGTACCTCAGTTGGTTAGAGTGTCATTTGCTATGCCAAGGTTGTAGGTTTGATCCCTGTCAGAGCAAGTAGAGGAATCAGCCAATAGATGCATAAACATGTGGAACAACAAATTGATGTTTCTCCATATCTCTCATTTTCCCTTCCCTTCTCTCTCTGAAATTAATAAATAAAAATTTAAAAGAATAAGCAGTGTTGGGGACTATGGCCAAAAAAGGACAAATAACCTGTATGAAGTGTGACTCACTATATGGGTACTGCAGATTGTTATTATACAAAAATGTGAGCAAATTCCTGTCCTTCCTGTTTTAAAAGAAGCTGATAATATAGATTTTTGTTTGGATCTAAAATCTCCCATAAGAAAAAGTGGGTGGGAAAATAAAACATTTTTACACACCAAATCTAAACCCTAGGCTTCAAACTGGCTAGAGTCTCTCTTTTTGATAAATGAGAATAATATTCAAATATGTATTCCAATTCCATCAGTGTATATTTATAATCTTAAGATATATAAGGCATCTTTGTCATGAGCTTACCTCCTAGGTTGTGAGTGGGCAATGCTTATTGCCAAAAACTACCCATGGCTGAAGACAGATTTTATCATAAAAACACGAAGACAGAAATGTAAATATAACTGCAGTTCTTGCTTTCCAGGGAAAAAAATAAAGACTGTCATGCAGTTTAGTACCATTGTTGAGATAACTTCTTCCTATCTCATATTCCATCCAGATGTCTTGTGGGATTTTAAAATAATACCTCTTAAGATGCCCTAAATAAGAATGTGCCTATATTGGCAAGAGGGGGATTTGGGCATGGAATCTTAAGGGGCTATCTGCATGTGTAAATTCTGCCTTATCTTTCTCTTTAAAATAATTTTGGGGTTTTACTTACTTTCTGTGACATATCTGTGTTTGCTTACATGTAAAACTGTTTTACAGAATGTTAAAATCATTGTCTCAAGGAGAGATGCCAGTTTATTTTGTGACTTTCAAAAAGAGAAGCCTATAAACTGAGAGAATTTGAATATTCCATAATATGACTCCCACATCTTGATCCAAAAGAGGCCAGTAGAAACCATACAATGTCATGGACATTTTGTAGCTCATGTCTACATTTCCATTTTTTCAAGCTCTGAGGAGAGCCAAGAGACTAATCATCAAAAATAATATTTCCAGAAATCGGTTACATACAGAACAACATTATTCTGCACCTTTCACTAACTGAAGTGTGTTTTTACATGCAGCACTGTGGCACTTTTAGAGCCAGCAGTGGCCTGTAGGCCAGAATTACCTGGTGTAGATCAACAGGATGCTAAAAAACACATACTTTTACAAGTTCTCGAACACTTCATAGGAAACAGGAGCAATATCTACGAGGAATATCGGCTAAAACAAAAAAACAGTAAGGCTGTCACAACTATTTCAAAAGGCTAGCAGCCTTACTTTTTATTTGTTTCAATCCCCTTAGCTATTCTGAATTATTTAAATGATATATATTTATACTGTGTGGAACCCGACTGTGTGTTTATCCAGAGGCAAATTACAGAACAATGTATTTTGTGCAGAAGTCTATTTTTGATGTTTGAATTTTCACACAAAATCCTTAAAGCAGCATGGGTCAATGGTCTGAAACTCATGCCAGTCCTTTTTATTGCAACATAAAATTTTGAATCTTTCCTTGGAGTAGGCTGAAGGTGAGAAATCTATTAGGAGTGCACAAAGATTTTGCTTTTTTCTGTGATATTTATATTCCCATTTTCTATATATTTAATTATTCTTAGAGTAATGACAAAATAACATCTAAGAGTGTGTGTGGGTGTATGTGTGCATGTATTGTGGATGTCATGATTTCTTAGAGTGTGTAATATAAAATTGTATGTAATAGCACATAAGGGAAATAGTTGTGTTGTTACAGTGGGTAGTTTGAATCCCATTACTCACTTTGAACACCTAGTATTTTAGTGAGTTTTAAAAAATTACTTAGCTTCTTGAAGCCTGACTTTCCTTAAATATCAAGTGATAAAAGTAAACACTTCTGTTCCACAGGGCTGTTACCAGACCTGAACCAGGTGATCCATGTGATGTACTATGCATTTACCACTTACTAGCTCTTATTATTATAATTAGCATTCAATATAGATCTGAATATGGGCAATTAACTGTATTAAAACACTTAATCATAATCTCATTGTCAGCCCTCAGGTCTAAAATTTAATGTGATTTCAGGCAAGTTACCTAATCTCTCCGAACCTCAGCTACTCATCTGCAAACCAGTGACAAGGATTATGCTTACCTTGCTCTGATGTTTTGAGGATAAATGAGATGACACATGTCAAATGTTTAGTCCTGGGCAGCACATAAGTGCTCAATAAATATTTATTAACATAATAATTATTTGTTTCCCTACTAAATAGATTTTAATCATATAAATTAAAATTCAATGTTTTTATTAAGTCCTCTGGTTCTTTTATGCTTCTTTCCAGTTTCAATAAATTTTTACAGAAGATTTAATTCTCTTTACATATATGCATCATCCTTTTAACTTAAATTAATAACAAAACTTCCCTTGATACTAATAGGTAAAACTGCATGTTTTTTGTTGTTCCCTCAAGGCGCCCCCCCAAAAAAAAAACACACCAATTTTTGTATCATGTGATGACTGTTGGCAGGTCTGTTGCTTCCCCTCAGGTATCCTCCACCAGAGCCACACAAGCTGAAATTCACAGAAGACCATTGTTCTGAGCAAGGGCTAGTAAAGCAGTATTGAAAGCAGACCATTAGATAGTTACTGCATTTGTGAAACCAAACAGGCTGTTGCTGGAGCGGTCCAACTTGGTGGAAACACACAGAAGGAAGCCCTACCACTCATCCGGCCTCTGGTGCACCTGAGAGCCGGACTAGAACCCTCTAGTGCAGCAGCCCCACCACCTATACAACGTCACCATGTGGCATTGACAAGCACACGCCAGAGGCTCTAAGACAGGCCTGGCTGTGGCTACAAGGAAATGAATCAGTGTCTAGTAATGGGCAGACATTTCTTTCAGTACGTGACAAATATATTCAGTCCTACCTATATTAATACAAAACATATTTATCGGCCAGCGATAGTACCAAAGCCCATTTGATAAGTGTAATTTTAATCACCAAGTCTTGGCATTTTATCATTTCTATGTTTTATGGGTCTGTCTCCACCATAACATTATATCTTCCATGAATAAGAATATATGATATTTGGACTCTTATGCAAATTAAATAATTACAGTGATAGAATGCTTATTGTCCTTCAAGGTATACAAAACAACTTTGAAGTAGCAGCAAGTAATGTTTTCCTTTAACTTTTTTGGTGGGAGGAGTAAAACAAACATGTAACTTTGTGATAAAATAAACTTATCATGTTTCCCAGATTTTCCCCTTATATTATTTCTCAAAATGATCCTTTCCCAGCATTTTTGAGTTACTTACTTTTTCACATTGTGATTGTACATTGACCTAATGAATACTTAAAAAGAAACACTTATACTCCATGCAATGTACACTTTAATTCAAATTGACAAATATATTTGCAGAAATTAAGATTTTCAGTAGACCACATGTAGTTTGCAATTTCAATGATTTTTATCATGAATATTTATGTAATTAAATGGTCATAAATATACTCTGGAAAATGGGTTAATGTGGGCAGTGTCTCTTTCTATCTTCTGTAATTTTCTTTATACCTCAAGTACTCATACATAACCTGTGAAAATATTGATGAAAAACACATTTAGAGATGATACATCTGTGAATTAATGAAAGAATCATATCATTGTTACCTTGTCACTTACTCTGAAGTACAGAATCCTTGTTTCTTAGCAGTGACAAGTGACATTTCTGCTCCCCTGTCACTCCCTGTAGTAAGGAAATAGAAAGGGCCTGGTGTTTCATCAGCTTTGGGAACTTAGGCAAATTTCTTGGTATGGATAAGTCTTACTTTCTTCACTTTTATCAAAGAAATAATACTCTCTTCTTCTGAAGTTTCCTGAGTCTAAAATGAGAGGATGCCTATAAAATACATAACACAGAACAGACAAATTGAATTCTCCACCATTCTCATTTTTTAAACCTGATAATTAACAGTCACAAGACAAACCCTGAACTACAGTTTAATTTCAGATGCAATTGCGAGGCTATGTTGGCCCCTGAAAGAGAAACTGATGCTTGAGGAAGGTGATTCTAACTGAAGTGAATAGAACTGCATGAAAGATTAGAGACTTCGGAGACACTAGCATAATGTCAGTACACAGGTTCTTAAAGAGACAAACTGCATGACATTTAGGGATTATGGTGCAAAAAGAAATCACAGTGTAATAGTAGATTTTAGAAATGCTTGGGAGCAAGCTAATTATAGTTTTTAAGTGATAGAGAAAAGGGAAAGAGAATATTGCTTTTTGGTTATAAATTTGACTAACTGAAAGAATAGAGCTTACAACAGCATCCGCAAAGCTAAGTTAAGGGTAGTCTGACTTTCTCAAAAGTTTATTCAGTTTTAGAAGAGAAATCCATGAATTCACATCATGTAGGACTACAAATACTAGTATGAGTAAGCTAAATGAATGAAACATACTGTGTAAGCCAGCTACAGCTATGAGACACAAGAGCCATTTTCAATTCAGCTAAATAGTCAGACAGTGGGGCAACACCTGGAATCATGATGTGTTTTCCAGCAGAAAGCATGATGTTTGAAACTACTCTTATATATCAGGAGAATAGAGAGAGGCAGAATCAGGTAGAACGGCAGAGGAATCATTTTGAAAAAATAATAGGATTTAGAATATGGTAAAATGCATTGTTTTATAGTATCTCACTTAAATATGTATACAGAAAAATATATCATGTATTAAAATGTGCAAGATTTGTGTATGTGTTTAAGTGTGTTTGACATAAAAATATGAAAATCTGTTTAGACAAGTTAAACTTCAAATCTGAGAAATGAATTGCTTTCTCAACCTTGCTTAGACACAAGATGCAACCCTTACCAGTGGCTAAATGGTGACATGTGGCTCCCATATATGCGCGCGCGCACACACACACACACACACACACACACACACAACGGAAATTTTGCTCCAAGGTGACCAGCCAAGGCCAATCTTTGGTGAGGGTGGAGAAGGAGGGCTTCTCTGACGGTCAGTTATTGTGAGCTACCTAACCTGTCTTCTGTGCTCCTCCAATGCGGAGATGGGGCTGCAGCATTTATTTCCATTGCTAACAACAGTTTAGTTTGGAAATACTGCATGGTTTGAGCACAAGGGTGAAAAAGTAGAGACAGCAGGTTTTTACGTGCTGTGTAAATGCTGCCTGTTCAGCTGCAACAAGCCAGTGAATCTGGAGGTTGCAAATGAGAGGAGAATCACAGGGGTCCCTATTAAATTCATTTCTATCTCTTGATTCAGTTTTATCACTTGCTAAACAAAGCTTGGATTTCAGTACTTTGAGGTTCATCATTCAGACTTAGTTTCTTCTCCTCAATGAGATGCATCAGTTTGTGGCCAATCTAGATTAAATTCTATAAATATGATTTGCTAAATCCATAATATGAATTGAGAGTCACTCAGGATTCTAAATCCCCATTTACATTTCATGCTGCGATGCTCTGATGTTGCTAGCGCCAGAGGTATTTGACTTACACACACTGGGAGACTCTAAATGGTGCTACCTTTAAGACAGATTCAGTGTATTTTGGTTCCTACATTCATCATTTCATACTATTTTTGATTGAAAGTGGGCTTGAACAGAACTCTCCTGAGTTACCTCAGAGCTGCAAAGCTTAATCTAGTCACAGTTTATTAATGGAGACAGTAATACAAAATGAAATGCCATTAATTCACACGTGTAATATTTGTATCTAATTTGAGGCAGCACATCTAATTATCAGTAGATTAGTCACTCAGATTCATAGCCTGGTGACTATGGGGAAAATGCGCCTATTTCTACTACCTGGGCTGTCAGAAAATAGAATGATGTCTATTTCTTATGAGGGCAACAAGGAAATCTCTGAAGCCTTTACATTGTTATAGATTTATGGCTCAGTCCATAAAGAGAGCTCAGGAAAATCAGCTCTGCTGCTTGTTATTTCTCTGCAGCTCTCATCCCAGACTGTGCTTGCAAAGAGCTTCATCTTAGAAAAAGCACTTCATTTCACTGCAACAGTTAGAGGCCATTACTCTGCTGGATTTGGGAGTAAAGGGCATCAAAACATGGCATGTAATATTTCTAAAGCCCTGACTTCTGAAAGTATAAAGAAGTTCAAAATGTGATCGACCTTTTAGGGGCATGTTTCTTATTCATGGCTTGAATTGCTAATCTCTGACTCTGGGTTTGCTTAGCTACCATGGAGTGCTTGCCCCCCAGAACAATCTTGCTCCCACTTATATCTATTGTGTAAGGCTAGTTGCAAAAAGTGCTTTTGATTTCTGGAAACCTAGAGCCATGCCCATGTTGGAGTTACAACTTCATATTGTACAGACTGATTTCTTTACAAGGGAGAGTAAATGTTTGTAGAAAACATTGTCTGTCTTGGCTTCAAAGTACCCACAGCCATTCAGCAGGGAAATGTGAGAATGCCAGGTAAACATAATCTAGTAATGGAAAATGTCCAAGGGGAAAAATGGAGGGTAATGAAGCATAGAGGAAGGCAGGTTGTTTCCCAATCTACTATTTAGCTACACTGATTTTGCCAGATTATTTTTCTCCTGGGAGGCTAAACTCAAGATGGATAAAAGGCTTAAATATAAGTTGCAATACCATAAAAGTCTTAGAGGAGAACATAGGCAAGAAAATTTCAGATATTCCATGCAGTAATATTTTCATCAATATGTCTCCTAGAGGAAGGGGCAAAAAGGAAATAATAAACAAATGGGTCTTAATCCAAAAAAAAAAAAAAAAAAAAAAAAAAAAAAAAAAAAAAAAAAAAAAAAAGCTTCTGCACAGCCAAAGAAAATATTAGCAAAATGAAAAGAGAACCCACTGTATGGGAAAATATATTTGCCAGTGATACCTCAGACAAGGGTGATCCCCAAAATATATTAAGAACTCACATGGCTCCACTCCAATAAGACAAACAATCCAATTAAAAAATGGCCAAAGTACCTGAACATACACTTCTCCAAGGAAGACATACAGAGGGCCCAGAGATATATGAAAGGATACTCAGCATCACTAGGCATCAGAGAGATGCAAATTAAAACCACAACGAGATGCCACTTCACACAGGTCAGAATGGCCATCATAAACAAATTGGTAAACAACAAGTACTGGTGAGGTTATGGAGAAAAGGGAACCCTAGTATTCTGCTGGTGAGAATGCAGACTGGTGCAGCCACTGTAGAAAACTGTATGGAGTTTCCTCAAAAAAACTAAAAATAGAACTGTCTTTTGACCCAGCAGTTCTGCTGCTGGGATTATACCCTAAGAATTCTGAAACACAATTTCAAAAGAACCTATGCACCCCAATATTCATAGCAGCACAACTCACAATAGCCAAGTGCTGGAAACAGCCTAAGTGCCCATCAGTAAATGAATGGATCAAAAAACTGTAGTACATTTACACAACAAAATTCTGTGCAGCAGAAAGGAAGAAGGAGCTCCTACCCTTCACAGCAGCATGGATGGAACTGGAGAGCATTGTGCTAAGTGAAGTAAGCCAGGCAGTGAAAGACAAATACCATGTGATCTCACCTGTAAATGGAACCTAATCAACAAAACAAACAAATGAGAAAAATAGAACCAGAGATATGGAAATAAATAACAAAGTTACAGAAACCAGAGGGGAGGGAGGAGGGGGACAATGGAGGAAAAAAGGGGAAGGGTCATCAAGGAACATATATAAAGGACCCATGGGCAAAGACAATCAGGGCGAAGATTGAGTGTGGTAGGTTGGGGTGGGTAGGGTGGGGAAGAGTAATGGGGGATGGGAAATGGAGACAGCTATAATTGAACAATAAAAAATTAATAAAGAGGAAAGGGGAAAGATAATTTCAATATAATAAAACTAAGTTTTATTATTGCCACTTTCATTTTTTACAAAGAAATATGTACAGAATTACAGTAGTACCGGATAGCACCTATGCAGTAAAGGATTTGTCAGCAGTTCCAATACAGACCCTTATTTATGAAGATTTCTATTTCAATGGTAAAATAGTCTCTTTGGTATAAGTTGGCATAAATATTCTCCACCCAGGAATATTTTGCTTTGCTCATTATTTTAAAAAATAGTTCTCAAAAGTGATTTAATCACTTTAAGGACTTTTATTACATCTTACGTGAATGTTGTGATGACTCTCAAAATTGAGCTTCAATTTATTGGTTATCTAGAATATAATTATGAAGGTAGGAGTCTCCTTAAAATCAAAATTTTATTTCTATATCAATCATCTATGAAATTGGGAAATAAGGATAGTGTGAGTAAATTCAGTACCTAATAAATTCTAAACTTCATGTAGATAGTTTGCCTCTTTCCTTTTTAATAGCCCTCTAGCAAACCAATAGGAAACTTGCTGAAAGATTGCACTATTTCAACCATCTTTAGAAGTTAAAACTACTAAGCAGGAAAATAACAATTATAAACCATTTAAAAGGCAGATAATTGAACAATAATCTGAAACGAGGCCCATGGTTCATGGATAACCTTTGAAGAAATTCATGAATCCCTGACAAAACCTGTGTATACGCATACAAGTGAGGAGTTGTCTCTTTTTCTCTCTGGGGATTAAGGATGGTCTGTAACTGAGTATGAATATCACAAAAATTCAGATATGAAGACATACTAGAAAAAACAGACTGGTCTGTTAGCCCTTAAAAGGTTAAGGGGCACCTCACGGGTACCAGGATACATTGGAAGGTCACCGGTATGCTACTGAATGACAATACAAGGGGAAAAGAAAAGATGGATGAATGGACAGAGCATTTAACAAAGTTGTGTGTATGATCTTGGGCAAGTTATTCAACTTCTCTATTAGTTAATTAATTTACTTGATTGCATGATATGAAAAATAACTGAATTATTTTAAAATTTCCCGAAGAGATTCCAATATTACATATTAAAATGCAACTGTTTATAACCAAAAGTTACAGAAATGATTCTGTACATGAACAACAATAAAAAAAGTTTAAAAAATAAAATATTCTCAGAGGGAAAAAATTCCTGGAAACTTTTTTTTTGTCTACCGATCCTAAGACTTATGTTGTATCAGAAAAAAAAAAAAAAATTGCTACATTTCAATTTAAGTTTTGAGACTGACCGACCCCTCACATTTAGAAAAATGGGTGATTATATCACTTGTCTTTTTTTGCAAATGTTCTCTCATATTGAACTTTTATATTTGTTATAACACTAAAATGAAAGAGAAAGTGCCACTCACTTCTCCCATTGCACTGTCCTGCTTCTTTTACATCTCCTCTGCTTGTGCGGCTTCCCAAGCCCAGTTTTCCTCATCGGTTCTATATACAGATAGGCAGACATGGAAGATTTTTAAAGGCACAGCTCTTTCCACGGCATCAGAAATGAATGTGCTTAATGTCAGGTTTCATTTTAATTATCAGATCTTCAATAGTGATGAGACAGTGGGACATTTTTATAATTCTAAAGCCAGAATTGGGTTTGCTTTAGTTTTATTTAGCAATTACAAGTTGGTGCTACCAGTGAAGAAGCATGCAGAATTCAGAACTGCTGTAAAATTTGCTTTAAAAATACAAATGAAAGCATGTTCATGCACTGGTATTGAGCCTTATGATAGTTAATATTTAAAATACTATCATTCACATCTTACAAGACTGAAACACAAATCATGGATAGTAGACTCAATTACTTACTAGAAAATGAATGTTGTCCATTAGCCATTATGCCATACTACTTCTAAACTTCAATAAGTGGTAATATTAGTTATAAGATAAAATGTTTAGGGAAATATAAATACATAAGGAAATATAAATCTTCAGGTATAATTATTCTCCCCAAAACAAGAAGTTAATTGGATGCTCTCACTGAAGTGCCAAGATGTAAAGTACTAGCTAGGTCAAACCTCAGTGCTAAGACAAGATGTAATTTTACAAATGAAATATTACAAAGTGGTTACATGATTCTGCAAACTCTTACTCCCAGTGAGAGTACTTAGTGATGAAGACTTGGAGAAAGATAATTTATCTAGAGACAGCTGGCCTGGCTCTGAATCCACATCCCCACTTCCAGGAGCGGGAATGCCTGCCTTTTCCTCAAGCCTGAAGAGAAAGATTTCAGTGAGATCTTTCAAAGAGTTCAACATCTGTTCTTTGAAGGTAGAAGTAAAGGAGAGATCATTTTGTTGTTAAATCCTTCCAGAGTAAGTTGATATATGTCTCCCATGGACTTGATTTTTGAAGAGAGAGAGAGAGAGAGAGAGAGAGAGAGAGAGAGAGAGAGAGAGAGAGAGAGAGAGAGAAAGAGAAATTGTCTAAGATCTTGTCCAGTAAGTTTGCCATTTGGAGTCTGAACAAGCCTCTGCAGAGACATAACACAATTTCAGGGATTCCTGTATGCATCAGAAGAATTTGAATTTGTGAGTTTTGTGGTGGCCCTACACTGTCTCACCTTAGTTAAACTGGATGTATGTTTCCTAGAATTTCCCAACCTATATGGTTTCAGGCTACTGTGGCCATGGGAAAAATTGTAAAGGCATTTGGAAGGCAGAAATAAAACTTGACCTTTAAGTTCTGAAGGTAGGTACTGGAGCCAAGTGTTTTGCACCTATAGTTGCTTCTTCACTGGTTCATGTAGTTATCATGATGCTGTACCTGGACCCATAACTCCTCCATATCTTTCTAGATCTTCTTCAGCTACTCTGAGTCCTTGGCCAAGTGTGTGTGTGCAACTCCAGGGCACAGGGTACCATTTTTTTCCTGCAGGAATATTAATAGTAACAAAGTTGGAGATAATGAGGCTGAATCAGGTTATAGTTTGTCTTTGCAAAGTCCGGTTTGCCTCTGTTCTCACCCATCTTCAACTTTCCTTTTTGACTGCCATGCTGGCTAATCTATAGTAACTCTAGTTTCATCACCAGATTCAGGAAAACAGACTGCCCTATCTGCTCCTACAGTTGAATGATCCCTATCATGCAACATTTATTCTGTATCTCCCTGAGAAGTTTTGCTTCTCTGATCAATCTCAGACCAATACAAGATATAAAAAAAAAAAAGCTGCATCACTCAAAAGTGAGAGTCTCCAAGTGATGGGGGTAGGTGTTGAGGAAAATTGCCAAACACACCAAAAAAGTTCTGTGTCACCAGGAAAGTGGGTTTTCTTCCTCAGCCAAGCCCAGAAAGCAGGAAGCTTAATGGCACTTGTAGGTGACCGAAGGCATGTGGACTATCCATCTGACAGTTGAAAAAGAATAGTAATTGCCATTTTATTGAAGTTGGAAACTTTGACTTTTAAATATAGGACTGGGCATTCATCGTACTAAAATGAGACTGCTTTGTGATACAGCATGACAAGAAACTGGAGTTAACTAACTGTGAGTAGAAAAGTCATGGGTGTCTAAATTTGTAATCCAGCTACAAGTGAAAATTAGTCCCATTGAGCAAAGTTAAACAGACACATGGCAATATATTAAATGTAGTTTTAATTCCATCCCACTAGTTTGATTGCTTGTTCACTATATTCTTGTCATCCATAAACTTAATTTATTTACTTCCTATGTGTTTGTTTACTTCCCTATAGACCTGTTCAACCTCTTTCTCTTTTCCAGTACTTTTCTTGCCTTTTGTGGGTCTTTTGTTTTGTTTTGCACTAACATGATTATCAATTTGCAAATGTTTTCTTAAGCCATTTAATTTCTAAATGCCACATCTGTTTCCTTTATATTCAGTGTCAAAGAAACTAGGTTACATCATCAAAAAAAAGTTGCTAGTCTAAAGACCCAAGAATGTTCCCCCTAGAAGGGGGTGGAAATAAGCATGATCCTTTTAGAAATGCAGTGGGGTATGAGCTGCTTTGAAAAAGGCACCTGTTTTTAATCTAGCCACTGCAGGTTCATGAAAATGTGCTTGTATAATATCACTCAGGACTTTCAGAAAATACTCCCTGATAGAGCGTGAGGATTTATTTCCTAATTAATATTCAATTCCAAGAGAAAAATAGCCTAAGGAAATGCCTAAAAGTGTTTTTTGTTTGTTTGTTTGTTTGTTTGTTTGTTTGTTTGTTTTAGGGAGAGATAGGCAGACACAGAGAGAGAGATTTGCTGTTCCATTTATTGATGTATTCATTAGTTGCTTCTTGTATGTGCCCTGACTAGGGGTTGAATCTGCAAAGTTGGCCTATGCGGAGGACACTCTAACCAACTGAGCTACATGGCCAAGGCCAAAGCATGTGTGTTTTTATTCACAATTAGGTGATGTGATTCAGAGCTTCAACTAAATTATTACAAAATAAATAAGAAAAAAAAAAAAAGCAAATCTCTAATGTGAAAAACCACTCGGTGTGAGCAAAATTGCTTCATCTTTGGCCTGCTTGTTTGACATAGATTAGTTAAGGCCTTGGTGATTCCACTTCCAACTTCAGTGATTGGTTTGTGGTGGCTAAATTGGCTCTTCCCTTCCATGAAATTACTTTGAAACAGAAGTTTAATTATAGAATAGCTTTGCAAGGAGATTTGTGTTGGCTGTTTGCTCTATTCCTTCTGTTCACTCTGGGCAGCCCAGTCGTTTCCTGTGGGGCGTAGTGACAGCAGAGAAATCATCTAAGCCCAGGCTGCTACAGGTGTTCTACTCTAAGGCCAACTTGAAAAGCCACCAGTAAAACAAGTGTCTCTGACTCAATGAGTTTCAATCAGCTGCCAGTGATACCATTTGGCCAAACATCTAGTTGCAGTAATGAACAGAGGAGGAAGTGTATTAAATGAAGGGGAAATTGCCCATATTAAATAGTAGGTACAAAAAGAGGAAGTTGATAGGAAAGTCACACAAGAAAGAGAGAGACAGGAGATATAGTTAAGGGAGAAAAATGCAGAAACTATAAACTATTCACACAAAATTAATTGGGACTCATATTAGAGTGAAAATTCACTAAGAAGAGTTGTTTTTTGTAAAGATAGCAATATTAGTTCTCCAGTCTGGTTGCCCTGGCAACATGGCTCCATTTTTTTTTTTTTACAATAATGCCATTATAATAAGAAAATAAATCAACAAAAAATGGTGTTAAAAGTGATTAGAAGGCAAGTCTAATCCACCCTGGAAAATGTGTTGGGGGAAAATTGAATGTTATTTGTCCCAAAAGAAGTGAATCATAAGGAAATTCATGGAATTGAACAGAGATAAGTAGAATGTGTTACCTTCAGATGTGTTCTGTATCTGTGTGCTGCAGTTCCAGCCTTGGACCAAGGCAAACAGAAGCCCTGCCTGTGATGCCATGACTTGAAGTGCTCACACTCTAGTTTCCTTGTAGCTGCATCTGTCCATATGTGGTGAGGCATCCTCAGTGCTTCTGGGAGGTGTACACTCAGGGCTGATGCATCACCTTCCAGACAGACCATGGTACTGGCTCCTGCCCACTGGAATGCTCTGCCCAAACAGCTCCAAGTCTGTGTTTTCAGCCTGCCTGGATGCCTGGTCCTCTCTAGGATGGATTACACCACTGCTGTGGGTAACACAAGTGTTGGCCAAGGGAGGTTGTCTGTGGAGACTTTGGGCATGTATGGAAATTCAGGCTGGGGCATTCAGCTGGGTAGTGAAGGACTGGGACAGGGCTGGTGGAGAAGAGGGCACACTTCACAACCACATTTAGTCACAAAAATCTGCCTTTTTGGGTTATTTTAGGAAGCACCCTCTTAAAAGTAATAGATTCTTTCAGTCTGAGAAAACTAAACTAACTCAGAAATACATATGCACCAATTACATGACTTGTAGTATATGAGTTTGTAAATGCAAGAAGAAAACATATCCATAACAGTCTACTCACAGCACACAATCTGCTGTTCATTCTGTGAAACCTACAGTGAAGTGTTTGAGCAGTGTTAAGTTAAATTTGTTCCAGGGGGGATTTTTGCAAACTCAATTCAGCAAAGGATATAATCCCTAAATACAACTTTTCTCATTATGTATATTAAATACATGCGATTTCAGAAATAATAAAGCCTGTAATTTTAAAAGATAAAAAAGTAATAGATTGAGTATATTTATCTATGTTATTTCATATTTCATGTAACATTGTATATTTAGACATGAAAGTGAAGCCTCCATTTCTGCTTCTCTTAATCTTGCAAATATTAAGGGCAGGCCCAATGCTGCATGTCATAGGTAATTGAACTTACATTTGTGTTGATGCTACTTTTTTCAATAAGAAATTTAAAGGCAAGATGAATAGTAACCTACACACATGAGGAATACTCGTATAGTATGACTTAAAAATCTGTAAATACAGAATTAAGATAATTCATTTTATTTTTATACACACATGAAATTGCCTATGGCCTTCTATGCATATGCCTATCAAGTATGAGAAAAATGAACCCATCAAGAGCCAAGGGAGAAACTATTTGCAGAGGTAGGCTCATGCATTTAAACAAACAAACAAACAAACAACCTATGGTAATGGTGTACATGAGTTAGTATTATGGGCACAACTCAGGCAACATACACATTTTTTAAAAATGTCATATTATTTTTAAAATTTTTAGTCCTAAAAAGTTAAAATTCTATGACCTAATGTTTCTCAAGTATTGGCATCTTCCTTATTTTTTTTCTAAATAACTTCTCATATTTTTAAAATACTATCCCCATCATCTGATCAATAGAGACAATGGATGTGAAAGCATTTGAAAATGTATTATTATACAAAATTAAACACTTTCATACAGATTACCATAAATCAACAAAATATTTAATGCATTATATTTTACATAGTGAAACTGTACTGTATGTGCAAATATTAGCCTAGTTATAGTGCATATTTATAAAAATGCCTTTGAGTTCAATGTTGCATTGTTAGCATTGATTTTGAATAACAACCATGGTAAGACATATCTAAGACACATAAGTTGGAAGTCCAAATCTACTCTTCACATTTAATTTTAGTATTGAGCATAATATTCATTGGGTAAGTTATTTGTGTACTTATGTAACATTTACCCTTTAGAGTCAAGTTCAGAGAATGGTTTCCTTTCAGCAAAAAACAATGTCACAGAGGGCTAAGTGACACATGTAGCGCAGGACTCAGATTCATGGTGAGCAAGCACAAAGGAGGTCCCTGTTCCAGTGGAGCCTGCAATCTACTGGGGAGTTGATAGAAGCAGCCCTGGATATTAGTAAATGTGTAATTTCACTTATTCAGATAAATGCTTTGTGTTCGAGGAGAGTGGTCTATAAGAACATCTCATGAAGCTGTAGTTTTAAGCTTTAATACACATCATAATCCTCTGCAGGATGTATTAAATAAAACAGATTACTGGGCCCTACCTCCAGAGTTTGATTTTGCACATCAAACTACTTCCCAGGTGAAGCTGATATTATGGGTCCTGGGAACAAACTTTGAGAAACACTGTTAAAATGAAACCTTACCCAGACTGGAAGATGATGGCTCACACATTTGTATCCAGTATGCAAACCAACTTCAGCTCAGCAAGTACTGAATAAATATGTGCTGATTTCCGTTATGTGGTTCCTGTAACAGATTCCACTTAACTGGTAATTTATTATGATGAACACAGTCAAGTGAGCAGAAATCCAACAAGTGGAAGTTTTATGATTATAAATAAAAGAAAAAACCATAAACCTCCATGTTTTGTCTTTCCTGTTTGATTATTGTCATTTATAAAATTATATTTTAAGTAATAGAAAGTTCAGGACATTTCTCTGAAGAAAAATGAAGAATGGTAAATACTATAATGAAAGTAAAGCAGTTACAACTGAACAAAAGGCATAATCTAATCCAAGAAAAGTAAGTTAAATAAAATTGTGTGCCAAGATGCCATTGGTATACAGCTTATTGTTTAGTTTAATCTGAAAAAAATTTATACAGAGCAATCATGAGAAATTACATGGATTTCAAATGTCGGTATATCAAAATACTGCAAGCTACACCAAAGTAGTTAAATGGTGAATAATTCATATTTGAAATATTTTGTTCCAATATACCTTATTTTTGCGACCTCTGAGTAGTGATCACCCTACTTACTCATACTGAAAACTTAAGTATTAAAGCAAACTAAAAAAGTAAGCATTATAGAAATAGAATACTGTATGAAGGCCCTATGGTGGTCCTTGATGGAATATAATTTTACGAGTGAAAATATAGAATTAAAATTCAAGGTGGTTATAATTTTATAACAGCATTTACTTTACAGATATTTCATATAAATAGAATGATGAATGATTATAACAAAGAAATTTTAGGGATAAAGTTGTAATGTATCAATAAATTACTCACAATTCCCCCTCTAGGCTACAATTACACAATGCAACAACACTATAATTTTCAATCAATGGAAGAAATGACCTTTCTATACACTTAAAAGAAGCTACTCCTAAATATTTCCTTCAGGCTATTATGTTGGATCTAAGTTCTTTATCATGACATTTTTGAGGATTCTACTTACTTCTATAAAAATCAAGTTAGTGAGGGGAGGAAGATGGTAGCACAGTAGGAAGGAGCACATTTCACTTCCCCTACACACGGGAGAAAATCCTGGTCAATTTATGTCGGAACAGAGCAAACAGCCATCAGAAACACTGCATATTTGAAAACAGGAGATCAAAAATATTAGTGGACATTGAAAAAACAGACGGTAAGGAGAGTACTTCAGAACAATAAGAGCCCAAGGGGAAGCGCAGACACTGAGGCCCCAGGCCGGTGCTCACCAGGCTCGCCAGAAGATTAGGTAGAGAGCTGGGTCAACTGTTCGCTCCCCAGCCAAACAAGGTTTTAGCTCCACTGGGATAAACCCAGTTGCTTGAAATCTCACAGAGAGGAGTGGGGGTCTCAGTGGCAGACAAGCTGGGGGTGTGAACACTCATGCATAGCCCAGGGAGGGCTGCTTGCCTGAGTTTGTGGGATTGCCAGCTCCCAGTGCCCAGGGGACGGCTGCACGCTTGAACTTGTACAACTGTGGTGCACAGCGCCATTGGAATGGCTGCCTGCCTGAGCTGGTGACTGTCTACGCCTGCCATCAAGGGATGATTGCGCTAGGATTGGCACCCGTGTGTGACCGCAGGTGGCTGCGAGATCATAGGCACCCACGTGCGACTGGGGTAGGCACATACTTCCTCAGAATGAAAATCTGAGGCCCTGGGTGGAGAGGCCCAGGACTAGCTCTGAAGACAGTAGCGCAAAGATAACTGAGTGCTGAACAGGGAGAAAAGTAATACGGTCACCCGTAGGCCATTGCAGAAAGCACCAGAAACACCGGCTAGGCAAGATTGAAAACAGCAAGAGCTGTTGGTTATTTTTTTCTTGTTGTTTTTTCCCTTTTTTTAATTTTATTTTTTTTATTATCTTTTCATTATTTTTATCTTTTTTACCCCTCAATGCCCTTTGCTTCTCATTACTTCTTTCTTCTTTTATTCCTTCTTCCTTTCTTTCCAATTTTATCTATTCTTCCTTCCTCTTTCTTTTCTGTTCTTTTTCTTTCTTTTTTCTCTTTCCATTTTCCTTCTTTTCTCCTTTTAAATACCCACGAGTGAGACAAAACCAAACCAAAACAAACAAACAAAGAAAAACCCTGGAACTGTGAAAAAACCAGACTTGGTCCCAAGGAGGGGGCATTTCAACAAATAAGACAGTGGAAGCAGTGAACACCAGGATACCTGAAGGAGACAGCACCACTGAATCTCACAGGTATTCTACCACAGAATTTCACACCATAAAACCAGGGAGCCAGAACAGATCAATTGCAGAAGCTAAGGCTAACAAGAAAAGCCTCAAAAACAGTGGGAAGACAAAGAAATAATCCTCATATGAAAGGAAAGGAGGAAGCCCCAGAAAGAATGCTAAATGAAACAGAGGCAACTCAACTATCACATTTTGAATTTAAAACAAGGGTTGTCAGCGAGCTCCATGATCTCTCAATGAGCTACCAGAATCTACAAGGAAGCTATGAGGAACTCACTGCAACCTACATCAACATGAAAAAGAAAATAGAAACTATCTACAAAAGCCAAGGGGAAATGAAGAATACAATTTCTGAACGGAAGAACACAGTGGAAGAAATGAAAAGCAGAATTGATGAAGCAGAGGATCAGATTAGCAAGTTGGAGGATCAAGTAGGAAAAAACACCCAGAAAGAGCAAGAATAGGAAAAGAGGCTCAAAAAGGATGAAGAGGGATTAAGAGAAATGCAAGACAATATGAAACATAATAATATCAGTATAATAGGGATACCAGAAGGAGAAGAAGAAGAGCAAGGGATAGAAAATCTATTTGAAAAAGTAATGATGGAAAACATCCCTAATTTGATGAGAGAAAAAGTCACACAAATCCAGGAAACACAGAGAGTCCCAATTAAGAGGAACCCAAAGAGGCCCATTTCAAGACACATCATCATTAAAATGGCAAAATTCCATACAAGGAGAGAATCTTAAAGGCAGCAAGGGAGAAAAAGGAAGTAACATACAAGGGAGCCCCAATTAGGTTTGCAGCTGACTACTCAACGGAAATGCTCTGAGCCAGAAGAGAATGGCAAGAAATATTCCAAGTAATGAGAACCAAAGGCCTTCAACCAAGACTACTTTACCCAGCAAGGCTTTCAATCAAGATAGAAGGCCAAATATGGAGCTTCCTAGACAAAAGAAGTCTAAAAGAATAAATCTCTACCAAACCAGTTCTGCAAGAGATGCTAAAGGGACTGCTTTAAGGAAAGGAAGGAAAAGATAGAGAGAGAGACAGAGAGGAACACAGGCATGAAAATAGCAATGAATCAGTACCTATCAATGATGACCTTAAATGTAAATGGATTAAATGCTCCAATCCAAAGGCATAGAGAAACTGAATGGATAAGAAAGCATGACCCACACATATGCTGCCTACAAGAGACCCACCTCAGAACAATAGACCTACACAGATTTAAAGTGAAGGGCTGGAAACTAATTTTCCAAGCAAATGGAAAGGGAAAAAAAGCCGGGATAGCAATACTCATATCCGACAAAATAGACTTCAAAAGAAGGGCCATAAAGAGAGACCCAGAATGTCACTTCATAATACTCAAGGGAAGAATCCAGCAAGAAGACATAAGCATTATAAATATATATGCACCCAACATAGGAGCACCTAAATACATAAAAAAAAATCTTAAAGGACTTCAAGAAAGATATTGACAGCAATACAATTATAGTAGGGGACTTTAACACACCATTGTCAAAAATGGACAGATCTTCCAAACAAAAAATCAACAAAGATATTGTGGCATTGAACAGCACTCTAAATGAAACGGACTTGACTGATATATATAGAGCCCTTCATCCCAAAGAAATTAAATACACATTCTTTTCTAATGCACATGGAACATTTTCAAAGATAGACCACATGATACGACACAAAACAAGCCTCAACAAAGTCAAGAAAATTGAAATCATACCAAGCATTTTCTCTGACCACAAGGGACTGAAACTAGAAAACAACCCTGATGGGAAAAACCCAAAATCCTCAAAATCATGGAGACTGAATAGCATGTTATTAAACAAAGAATGGGTCAAGAATGAAATTAGGGAAGAAATCAAAAGTTTCTGGAAACAAATGAAAATGAACTCACAACAACCCAAAACTTATGGGACACAGCAAAGGCAGTCCTCAGAGGGAAGTTCACAGCAATACAGGCCTACCTAAAAAAGATAGAAACATCTCAAACAACTTAACCTTACACCTACAAGAACTTGAGGAACAACAAGAAAGACAGCCCAGAGCAAGTAGAAGGAAGGAAATAACCAAGATCAGAGCAGAATTAAATGACATAGAGACTAAAAGCACAATTCTAAGGATCAATGAATCCAGGAGCTGGTTCTTTGAAAAGATAAACAAAATTGACAAACCTTTAAGCAGGCTCATCAAGAAAAAAAGTGAGGGGACCCAAATAAACACAATCAGAAATGAAAGAGGAGATACTACAACTGACACCACAGAAATACAAAGGATTGTAAGAAATTACTATGAAGAACTGTATGCCAAGAAATTTGAAAACTTAGGTGAAATGGACAAGTTTCCACAAAAATATAATCTCACAAAACGTAATGAAGAAGAAGCAGAAAGCCTGAACAGACCAATAACAGCAGATGAAATTGAAGCAGTAATAAAAAACTCCCAACACACAAAAGCCCTGGACTGGATGGTTTCACAGGAAAATTTCACAAAGCATTTAAGGAAGAGCTAACCCCTATCATTCATAGACTATTCCAAAAAATCCAAGAAGATGGAAGACTCCCAAACTCTTTTTATGAAGCCAGCATCATCCTAATCCCCAAACCAGACAAAGACATAACAAAGAAAGAAAACTTTAGGCCAATATCGCTGATGAACATAGATGCTAAAATTCTCAACAAAATACTGGCAAACCATATCCAACAATACATTAAGAAGATCATACATCATGACCAAGTGGGATTCATCCCAGGGATGCAAGGTTGCTTCAACATTTGCAAATCTGTAAATGTAATATCTCACATAAACAAAAGCAAAGACAAAAATCACATGATCTTTTGAATAGATGCAGAAAAAGCATTTGATAAGGTACAGCACCCATTTATGATAAAAACACTCAGCAAAGTGGGAATTGAGGGAGCATTCCTCAACATAATCAAGGCCATATATGAGAGACCTACAGCCAACATCATACTCAATGGGCAAAAATTAAAATCTTTTCCACTAAGATCAGGAACAAGACAAGGTTGTCCACTTTCA
>PVKU01010063.1:0-55751 GCA_004027475.1 Anoura caudifer | reverse complement strand
TTTTTTTTGTCTGGGAAGCTCCTTATTTGCCTTCTATCTTGATTGAAAGGCATGCTGGGTAAAGTAGTCTTGGTTGCAGGCCTTTGGTTCTCATTACTTGAAATATTGTTTGCCATTCTCTTCTAGCTTGGAGTGTTTCCATTGAGAAGTCAGCTGCTAGCCTTACCAGGTCTCCCTGGTATGTTACTTCCTTTTTCTCCCTTGCTGCTTTTAAGATTCTCTCTTTTTCTTGGAATTTTGCCATTTTAATTATGATGGGTCTTGAAGTTGGCCTCTTTGGGTTCCTCTAGATTGGGACTCTCTGTGTTTCCTGGATTTGTGTGACTTTTTTCTCTCATCAAATTAGGGAAGTTTTCCATTATTACTTTTTCAAATAGGCTTTCTATCCCTTGATCTTCTTCTTCTTCCTCTGGTATCCCTATTATATGGATATTATTATGTTTCATATTGTCTTGCATTTCTCTTAATCCTTCTTCATTCTTTCTGAGACTCTTTTCCTTTTCTTGCTCATTCTGGGTGTTTTTTTCTAGTTTGTTCTCCAACTTGCTGATCCAATCCTCTGCTTCATCAATCCTGCTTTTGTTTCCTTCTACTGTGTTCTTCTGTTCAGAAATTGTATTCTGCATTTCCTCTTGGCCCTTGTTGATAGCTTCTATTTCCTTTTTTATGTTGATATAGTTTGCAGTGAGTTCATTGTAGCTTCCCTGTAGTTTCTGGTAGCTCATTGTGAGCTCATTGAGTTTTCTGATAACTATTGCTTTGAACTCAATATTTTATAGTTGAGTTGCCTCTATTTCATTTAGCGTTCTTTCTGAGGCTTTTTCCTTTCCTTTCATTTGAGGATTGTTTCTTTGTCTTCCCATTGTTTGTGAAACTCTTCTTTTTAGCCT
This sequence comes from Anoura caudifer, assembly GCA_004027475.1. Classification (NCBI taxonomy): domain Eukaryota; kingdom Metazoa; phylum Chordata; class Mammalia; order Chiroptera; family Phyllostomidae; genus Anoura; species Anoura caudifer. The sequence goes on along the minus strand of PVKU01010063.1, from coordinate 54,861 downwards.
CAGCTTCTTAAATTGATCTGTTCTGGCTCCCTGGGTTAATGGTGTGGATTTCTGCAGTAGAATACCTATGAGATTCAGTGGTGCAGTATCCTTGATCTCCCAAGCTCACTGGTCTTGGGCAGTCATTTCAGTGGGCTTTGTATTTGTCTCTGGGTTTTGATTGTTTTTGTGTTTTTCTTTATTGGTTCCTTCCCACTAGCTGGTTAACTGGGGGTCATTCTGTCCACCATCTCTGTATTTTGTTGTGCTGAGTTGGTTTGAAGCTGGTTCTTCCGTGTGTACAAGGTTTTGAGGATTCTCTTTTGCTCTTTTTCAGTGGTTTGTTCTGGGTAGTTTCTGCACTATTTAGTTGTATTTCCAGATAGGTCCTGGATTGAGATTCGTGTGTTTTCCACTCCCTCCTTTACCTTCTTCTATTTTTATCTGTTGGTTGTTCCTTTGTTGGGTTTCCTCTTCCAGTTAGTATCCTGGTGCTCACTGCTTCCACCTATTCTTTTTTGTGATCATTTGGAGAGGCAAGGCAAAATGGTTTAAGACAGCAAGAGAGTATTCTATGATATTTACAACAGCAGCCAGTAGAGAAGAGATAGGAGATCCTTTAACTATGTATAGTGTTATTCGTGATCTTCAACCCAACTAGCCACTTTTTAGAATAGATGGAAATAAGATAAGACTCTTGTTGGGGAGAGAATGGTTGTGAGTTGGATCTAGGAAGCAGTGAGGTTGTGGGAGGTCAGAATCTGATGTAAGGTGAGAGTAAAGGATAGTAAATAGATATAGCATGTGCTCAAGTGCTAGAACTCTTACTTATTCAGTCTCTGACAGTCAAGAAGCATCCATTCTCTTTAGATCTTTTTAAAAATTAGAGCAAACTTCACAGCTGGTTTTATATTTTTCAGACTGCAGAAAAACTTAGGTCCTTCTTTGATCAATGTAACTTAGTAAACCTTCTAATAACTGAATGGTCATGATTTTTTATCATCTAAAAACATGAGCTTTTCACTCTAAATTCATTACCAATTCATTGACTTGGTCTTTATTTTCAGATTTTCTTTGGCCACAATACTATTTTTTAAATAAAGATGTCTGTAATTTCTTTCTAGGTTTTTCTTTGACTCTATAAACCACAATCTAAATGAAGATTTACCCAAACAGTTATTTTGTATTATTTTGCTCTGTTTTTCTTCTTGTGGTCAAATAATGTATGGAATTCCAAAGTCACTGCTGAGCTATTTGAAGTTTTGTGAAGCATTCCTGGAAGCCAGTTTCTTCTAGGTAGTATATGGAACAGAAGAAATATTTTTCATTTCATGGTCAAGAATTAACTTATTTAGAATATATGGTTAGCTTGATAGGTTTTGGCCAGCCCAGTAAAATCACATTTTCATTTCATCTAATGATATTATAACCTATCAAACATCATTAACGGTTGGTTAAAGTCCCAGTTGGGATGAGTCACTATTATCATTTAACAATTTTAAAGATAGGGGGTCATCTTATTGGCTAGCTTTTCAGACATTTCCCAACAAAGTCCCTACCAAGACACAAATCTCTAAAATGGTAATTTGACATATATAATGCTATCATTTATATATTAAATTATGTTCCTTCACATAAACACTTAAAATGCATATGTTCTTTACCTTTAATTAACAAATGGGTTTATTTACTGCTCAATAAGACATATTTTTAAAAAGCTTATTTTATGATATAAAGGTAATAGTCACTTTATATGGGCATTTTTCAATAGGACAATTATACTAGGAAAAAAGAACAAATCCTCTATTATGTCATTACTTAGAGGCAAGGATTACTATATTTCATTGTATATTCTTCTCCCTTTTTATTACTCTTTTATATAGTGAACATCATATTACTTATTAAAATTTCCAGCTGTTTTATAATTAAAAATTATAGCATGTACAAGCTATAGATAGGTATATTTCTTTTTATATAAACTTAATAACTGTGTGATGTGAAGATGTTTGTTTTCTTTCAGTTTAATAGGCCCAAATATTACTAAGCAAGCCACACTCTTCAATGGTTTTTAAAAATGTATTGCCTACATTTTATTTTTTATTAATGTCAAACATTTAAGTTGTTACAAATATTGACTATGGGAGTGGGGGCAGGCTGGGCAGAGGAGAGCAAAAAGGGAAAAATTTTGACAACTGCATGGAATAATAAATTTAAAAAGTAAGTAAAAAGTTAAAAATAATATATAAAAATTGGTCTTAGTAATAATACTACATTGAACATCTTTCGGCATGAAGTTATGTCTCTCATTAAGATTGATTCCTTTGCTTGATTTTTAGAATTGCAGTGATTGCAATTCTAAAAATGATTTATACATCTATTGCCAAGTTAATTTTCAAAAACATTATGTCAATTTATGTTCTCACTGGTTGTATGTGAGGTACTACATTATTGATTTATCTTGTAATATATTTTTTTAACATCAATGTGTGGTTGCCTCTCGAGCATCCTCCACTTGGGACCCAGCCTGCAACCCAGGCATGTACTCCAACCAGGAACCGAACCAGTGATCCCTAGGTTCACAGACCAGCACTCAATCCACTGAGCCACACCAGCCAGGGCTATCTTGTAATGTTTTAGAAAGTGTATTTTTAAATGTTTTATTGAGGGTATTATGCTAAGTGAAATAAGCCAGTCAGAGAAAGACAAATGTCATATGATCTCATATGTCGAATCTAATGAATAAAATAAACTAACAAAGAAAACACAGGGGCATGGATATGTGGAATAGACTGACAACTGTCAGAGGAGTGGGGGTGGTGGGCTGGCTGTAGAAATGTGAAGGTCTCAGACAAGGAACATATATGTGTAACCCACAGACAGACAACAGTGTGGTGATGGCCAGAGGGAAGTGGGGACAGGGATGTGTGGAGGTGGGTGAAGGGAGTGGGGGAGATGAGGACATCTGTAATAGTGTCAACAATAAAAACAAAGAAAAAAGGCAATTATTAAAAAGTAAAGTAATATATCTTAAAGCAAAAAGTAGATTTTAAAGCATTTCTTATTCCTTGGAACAAATAATGTTCTGGAAATCATAATGCACATCCTATGAGAAAGCAAAATGGATCAGCTACCAGTATGCTGACTGATGACATTCACAGGATTAATGAGAAAGTTAGTTTACGCCTTCTGAGAGAGCCATGGTGTGGATATTGATACAAGGAGAGAAAACCAATTTGGTTTCATTGAACCATGTCAGACTTGGGTACAACATGTGCTTGAAAGAAATAAAAGGTGCATTGTTGAGAATTCTATCCCCTTATCTCTTATTTCGCATCATTTTTCATCTTCAAGTGTGATGATCTGTGGAAGAATCAGGTTATCCAAAAAGTATACCATTTCTTTATAACTCAAAAATTTTCCAAGCTGCTAAAACTTCCTTTCCTTTTGTGTCAAAAATCGAGTAAGTTGACTTATGTGCTAACTCACATAGGGATAAAATTGTATAACTTGGTCTTCATTATTATGTAAACTAAGATTAGAGAAAATGGAATAGCAAATATTTGTCCTTTTCTGTCACAGTTATTTCCCTTTTGTTTTGTATTCAATTTTTTTCTGTTTTATTTCAAAATTCCAGGATTGGTTAGTAAAAGCTGCTTTGTAAGACACATGTTACAATTTCATTTAAATTCTTTTTAAATCTTCTGATTAATGGATTTGATGTCTCTCTAGTTTAAGTTTCTTTATTGTCCTACAATTATTCCTTAGTTGCAGAATTATCATTTCATTAACTAAAATCAGTTTCTTCTGTATTTGATCTATTTTTAATACTGTCCTATGGACAGCTTGCAGGCTTATTCTGTATATTTCTGGTACTGAAGTTTGCAGCTAAAATAAATATTCTAAATGCAGACTCAGTATAATTGTTTAGTGAAGCATTTTACCTCCTAGTTTCGGTATGTGATGTCTTTTACCTATCCTAAAATAGTAACAGCCTATTTCCAGACAACAAGTAATTTGCCTTTCAGTTGATTCCCTACTGTCTTCATGCAAAATCTGGGGAAAAGCTACACCATGTTTTCTTCTCTAAATTCTTCTTTCAGTAAATTGGTATCAGTTAACTATATTATCATTAATATTACTAGTTTTTACATCATTTCATGATATTACATCTGACTTCTCTCAGTTTATTCTTTCACTGTGTGTGGGGGTGTGTGTGTGCATGCAATAGGTACAGATGAATTATACTGACATGTATTTATTTTAATTATACCTTATGTGGTATTGGTTAAGGACACCTATTGGCAAACTATAGTCCATGGACCAGATCTGATCTAACGCTTATTTTTGTAAATAAAGTTTTATTGAAATGCAAGTATGATAACTTTTTATGTTTGTCATACATGTTTAATGAATGAATAATTAATACATGAATAAATAAATGTAACGGTTGTTAGTTTAAAGGTTACTAATTTGTGGATCATTATTAGTGTTGCTTTCATTACTTGAAGTAGGGGTGTCAAACTCATTTTGACGGGGGATGGGGCACATCAGCCTTGCAACTGCCTTCAAAGGGCTGAATGTAACTTTAGGACTGTGTAAATGTAACTACTCCTTAACGAAGGGCAAGGAGCTCGGCACTGCCACCAGGTAGAAACAAGGTGCTGGCTGGATAAAACAAGGTGGAGGGCCGGATTCAGCCTGTGGGCCCTGCATTTGCCACCTGTGCTTTAAAATATAACATTTATATGTTTTTAATATATGAGACTACAGAGATGTTAGTAAAATAAGTCATACTTTTCTTGTCTATATAATAGCTATCAATGCTTCAAAAAAAGCACACATACATAATCCAAAGTTCACTAAGCAATTATTAAATTATTTTTGTGATTCTTTTCAAAAAATAAAATCCATGTATAATTACCACACCCAGGCTAACACACATGACAGCATACCTTTCATTAATTTTATACCTTTTTTCTCCTGGAGACTTTTTCACATTAACACACATGTAACTACCTTCTACTCTTATCTGTATGGTATTCCTTAAGAGGAAGCAGTCTGTAATCATTCCGTAAGGGTTTGCATCCCAATTCTACCACTTCCTAGTTGTGGAACCTTGTGCAGGAGCTTCTGGTTTGTGTTTTCCATCTTTAAAATAGGCATGGTATCCCAATATTTTCTGTGCTTTTGATAAAATTATACAAATTAAGTTGTAAGAAGAATGAGTAGCATTAAAAAGAATAGGTAGCAAGTGTTGGCTTTTTTTTGTTTTGTTTTTTGCTCTTACTGTTGGATGCTTTAGTTTTTCCCAGTATTTTTGCTATTACTGCTTTGCAAAAGATATATTTTTAAATAATATCTTGGAAAACTTTATTAGTTATACCTGTAAGGTAAAATCCAAGTTATATCTTTTTCTGTATCAAAAAGGATGTCCATTTCAATTTTCAAAAAATATTGCCTAATTATTTTTCAGAGATGGTGCTTCAGTTTATGTTCTCACCAGTGATGTGAACTCTTTCTACCACATCCTTGCCTGCAGTGAATATCATCAAACTTTATAAATTTGTCAATTGGATTAGTGAAAATGATGCCTTTTAAATTTCCTTATTATATTAAAGGTTGGAGCACTTTTTCACATATTCATTGTCAGCTTATTTTTTTGTTCTATAAAATATTTATTCCTATCCTATACCCAGTTTCCACTAAGGTAGTTTATCTTCTTCTTAGTGCATATATGAGCCCTTTATAAATTAACCAAAATACTCAAATAGCTTTCATGTGTGAAATACATAGCTTTCCAGGAATAAGGTAATTTTTTAATTGCATTTGTGGTATTTTTTCTGTGCTGGAATATTTAGTTTTTTTTCAAATTTATCAAGTTGCAACTTGGTTTATTTCTTACAAACATTGCTTTTATATCATGTTAACATATGTAATATCATACATTTTATAACCTGAATTAGGAAAGCAAATTTCAGGACCATCTCCTTTTATTTTAGTATCACAATCATGATTAAAACTACCTAAAGTTGGATGGGATTATGAAATCCATTTTTATTTAGGTTTATGTATTTCTGTAAACTTACTGCTGCACACAGCCATTAGAATTCATTCAGCATTAAGGAGGGCTAGAACAACTCCTAACATGCAATTCCTCAAGATCCTGAAGAGACTCTTAGAAAATGAACACCTACAGCATTTCATAGTTTGCAGTGTGCTGGGAGTAGAGATATAAAAAGAGAGGTGGGGGCTTAGGTTGGATGTGGAAAGTGTGAGACAGAAACTTTTGACATTGTGGTGCTGTGAAGATTGTTTCAGAAAATGCTTCCAATCTTCTCCAGATATGAGAATGGAAATTTGGGCCACTGACTTCCATCGGAAACACTGTAAGTTAGAAATAGGTCCACAGGACTGGTATACTATGTCATGTTACCCATATTCATTTTTAATGGTGTATGTATTATTGAGCTTAGCTATGGAAGAAGTGTTCCCACACAATAAAATGAAGGTTCTTGTTACAGTATTTTGAAAAATTGGAAATATTTTGTAACTAGTTCAATATACTCTTTGTGCTTCTTCAGTTTCCAAGAAATTTAAAGCCGTATATCTATGGAATAGTGTTGAATGTTGTTTTAAAAATAGCATAACACAAAAAATCCTATTATAGAATTATGTTTTTATACTTTTTATAATATTTAAAAAATGAGATATTTAGAGGAAGAGAGGGTGATAGTAAAATATAAATTTTATTCTTTATTTCACTCATCCACTTAAATATTTGTTAAATGATAATATGTACTAATAATTCTGAAAGAAACTATGGTGCTATTATACTGTATTAACTATGGATCCAGTTCTGTAGGGACTTTTTTTTTTTTACTATCAAGGATAAAATAAATATCATCTATACAGCCACATTAATGAGTGCCACATGTAAGAGGGGTGCAAAATCTCTACTATGTGTTATAACTTTTGTTTTAATCATCAAATGTTATTTAAACAATGCATGTTTTAATCATCAAATGTAACTTATAAAATACTTTTGACTTAATTTTTATATGGTGTGAGTTTGGGGATAAAGTTCATTTTATCGCATATAGATATCCAATTGTTCCAGCATTACGTGTTGAACAACTGTCCTTTCTCCACTTAATGGCCTTTTTGCCATTGTTAAAATCAGTTGTGAGTCTATTTCCAGACCCACTATATAGCTTTTCTTTCTATTTCATTCTTTTAAACTTTCTATGTGTAGTCAATGCCACCTGTCTTAATTATTGCAGCTTTACAGAAAGATGTGAATTAAGTAGTTTTCCAAATTTACTCTCACATACAGTTATTTTGGCTATTTCAAAGTCTTTCCACATCATAGAGATTTTAAAATCAGATTCTTAATTTATATTTATAAAAAAACTCCAAAATCCCTTGCTTGGTTTTTGATGGTTACTGTGTCAAATCTGTAGTTCTATTTGGGAAGAACTGACATTTTAACAATATTGACACTTTCAACCAATGATTACAATGCAACTCTTCCACTATGTCAGTGTTCTTTGATTTCTCTCAAGTATGCTTTACAGAACATTTTAGCATACAAATATTGCACCTCTTTTGTCATAGTTGCCCCTAAGTATTTAATATTATTTGGTGTTATTATAAATGATATATAAATAAATTGTACTTTTTGATTGTTAATTGCTCATTTACAGAAAGGTGAATGATTTTTGTATATTCATTGTATGTCCTGCAATTTTACTAAATTCACTGGTTAGTTCCATCAGATTTTCTTACAAATTTCACAAGTCCTTCTACATACAAAATGCCTTCTGTGAATTAAGAAAGTTTAACTTCTTCTTTGTCATTATGCTATTTATTTTTTTTTCTGGCCTAGTTACACTAGGTAGAACTTCCAGTAAAATGTTGAATAGATGAAATGAGAGCAGATATCCCTGGGTTTTTCCTGATATTGAGGGCAGTATTTTGAGGTTTGCTTATCTAATCCCTTTCCCTAAATACATTATGTTTTGTTTCCTTTTCCCCAACAAAACAGTTAAATGGCTTATTTCACTGGGATAATTATTCCCATATTTTAAAATTGGCCATAAAAGCCAGTGATTCTCCCAGAATGGTCACCCCAAAGATGACAGAAGACAGCAGAAACACTTCGTTGAGCAAAATAATTTTGGAGACCATTTTTTTTGCTCATTTGTTTGAATTGGATTTTTTGTTTTACTTAAGCAAAATATTCCCCAAATTTGTTAAATAAAGGCTCAATGTCATTACTTTTAACAATTTTTTCAATGCAATCTTTGTTAAAACCTCATTATGACTAGATTGGTTCTACACTTTACACCAGCGTTGATAAGAGCCTGCCAACTCACCAGTAATACACGGATGCTATTCCTTCAACTCTAAGTTCCGACTGAACCTAGATACAGCTCTTTCAATGACAACTCTAAAAGTATTGACAGCTGATAATAGGGTGAAGCTGGTAGTTGGCTACTGTGAAACTGGTCTTCAGGACTTCAAATCCCTTTTAATGGGAGTAATTCCCTGTCAGTGTGTTTGTAGCCTTGGCAAGAAACCATAACAGCCTAGATCATCAAATTGACATTTGTCTATAAGTTGGAAATGATAAGAGTTTTAAAGGTAGCATCACGGTGATAATATAAGGAAGTTTTCATCAATATTGTCAAGTATTGTTGTGCTCATGCAAGAAATATATCCCCAGGGACTTTTCACTGATAAGCAAACAATAGTGTCTCAAAAAAATCATGAAACTGTCACATTGCTGTTAATGTTTGTCAGTTTTTAGACCTTCTTTTCCTCCTGTTTATGACAGCAGATCACATACCACTGACCTCATTTATCTCCATTCAATAGTGTAAATGAACAGAGCTTATTGTGATCCTAACCTAAAGTTTTATTTGGATGGCCATTAGGGTTACTAATGGCATTTCTATGCAATCAGTAAACACAACATTAAAGCTATCATTGTGTCACCGATAAATTTATCATTCTAGACTATATCTTTTACTCAGTTACAAATGCTATGGTTTGATTTGGGCTTTTTATTTCCCATAATATATCAAAAACATTCTTTCCTGAAAAATCATGAGAGATTTAATTTTAGTTAGAGAAATAGATTTATTGATAATTGTTGAGAACATAATGACAGAAAAAAAGATGATGATGAGTATAATTAGCAGATGGAAGAAAAACATTAAGTGGTATAAGCAAGTGACTGCATTATAATAATAAAACAATATCCCTTTTTGGGATATTAACATTAATATCCCAAATATTAATATTGGGGAATGCTAGCATTCCCCAACCTTTTTGAGACTGGTTTCGTGGAAGACAATTTTCCATTCAAGCTCACCTCTGGCTGTGCGGCCCAGTTCCTAACAGGCCTGGACCAGTACCAGTCTGAAGCTCAGGGGTTGTGGACACCTGGTCTATACATTACTATGCTGTTTCACTTTTGTTTTCATTCATTGTCACTTACCATGAAATTTGTAACTAAAACAAACTTTTTGTGTGTTGCATTTAGTCTGATATTTCCTATTTTTCAAGCTTACCTACTAAATTGATTTTTTCTAATCCACTAAACTGATTCAACTCACAATTTTAATATATTTTATTGATTATGCTATTACAGCTGTCCCATTTTCCCCCTTCATTCCCCTCCACGCTGCACACCCCCTCCCACCCACATTCCTCCTCTTTAGTTCATGTCCATGTGTCATAAGTTCTTTAGCTTCTACATTTCCCACACTATTCTTGCCCTCCCCCTGTCTATTTTCTACCCACCGTCTATACTACTTATTCTCTGTACCTTTTCCCCCTCTCTCCTCCTCCCACTCCCCTGTTGCTAACCCTCCATGTATTCTCCATTTCTGTATTTCTGCTCCTGTTCTAGTTCTTTGCTTAGTTTGCTTTTGTTTTTGTTTTAGGTGTGGTTGTTAATATCTGTGAGTTTGCTGTCTTTTTACTGTCATATTTTTTATCTTCTTTTTCTTAGATAAGTCCCTTTAACATTTCATATAATAAGGCCTTGGTGATGATGAACTCCTTGAACTTGACCTTATCTGAGAAGCACTTTATCTGCCCTTCCATTCTAAATGACAGCTTTGCTGGATAGAGCAATCTTGGATGTAGGTCCTTGACTTTCCTGACTTGGAATACCTCTTTCCAGCCCCTTCTTGCTTGGAAGGTCTCTTTTGAGAAATCAGCTGACAGTCTGATGGGAACTGCTTTGTAGTGACTCTGCCTTTATCCCTTGCTGCTTCTAGAATTCTCTCCTTCATTTTAATCTTGGCTATTTTAATTATGATGTGCCTTGGTGTGTTCCTCCTTGGGTCCAAGTTCTTCGGCACTCTCTGAGCTTCCTGGACTTCCTGGAAGTCTATTTCCTTTGTCAGATTGGGTAAGTTCTCCTTTATTATTTGTTCAAATAAGGTTTCCACTTGTTGCTCTTCCTCTCCCCCTTCTGATACTCCTATAATTTGGATGTTGGAACGTTTAAAGATGTCCTGGATGTTCCTAAGCCTCTCCTCATTTTTTTGAATTCTTGTTTCTTCATTCTTTTCTGTTCGATTGTTTCTTTCTTCCTTGTGGTCTACTCCACTGATTTGAGTTCCAGTTTTCCTCCCATCTCTATTGGTTCCCTGTGCGTTTTTCTTCATTTCACTTATTGTAGCCTCCATTTTTTCATCTAATTTGCGAGCAAAACCAACTGATTCTGTGAGCATCCTGATCACCAGGGCTTTGGATTGTGCATCTGATTGGTTGGCTATCTCTTCCTCCCATAGATAAATTGGCTCTGGGGCTTTGGTTTGTTCTCCGGATTGAGCCATTTTTGTTTCTGTTTTTTTTTTTTTTTTGCTTGTTTGTTTTTTTTGTTTGTTTTTGGTCTAGTCTCAGCTGTTATGTAGTGAGGGTTGGAGCCTTCGGTGTTCCCCAGGTCGAGGCAGCCCAGTCGCTGGGTAGTGACGCTATATGTGGGGTTGGGGTCTGAGACAGAACAATGGTGCTTGCTGTGCTCTCTCTCAGATTCCAGTCCCTTCTGCTGCTTCCCCTTTGCCTGGATTATCTGTACACAAATGTGGGGCCACCTGGTCAGCTAGCCGCCTTAATTGGCCTCACTGGGTCTGCACAGTTGCCACCCCATACCTGGGGTCTGCTAGCTGCTATCTGTGCACCTGGGGTCTGCTAGCCACTGCTGCCTGTATGGCCAGTCCCACCACTTTTTCCTGATGCGACTATGCCCCTCTTACCGGTCTGGATGAATGGTTGTTGGACTTCTGTACAGTTCAATTTTCTATGAATTCTGGATGTTTTCTTGTTTCTAAATCTTTGTTGTCCTTAATTTTGGTTGTGAGAGGAGGCACAGTGTGTCCACCTATGCCTACATCTTGGCCGGAAGTCTCTCAACTCACAATTTGACAAATGGACTGAGTAGGTACGTGGACATTCTGTAGGTATTAATAATTTTTCATTTAAAAAGCTTTTGGAGGAGAGAGAAGATGGTGGCATGGTAAGAGGATGCACATCCCTCTTCCCCCTTCACACAGGTGAAAAAACGAGCCAATTTACAATAGAGCACAGCAAACAGACACCAGAAATACAGCATATTTGAAAACAGGAGATCAAAAATTGCAGTGGACATTGAAACACCAGACGGTAAGGAGAGTACTCCAGCAGTGCAGAGACCAGGGTGGGGGCTGAGATCCCAGGCCAGTGCTGGACATAAGACTCTAGAGAGAGAGCTGGGTCAACTGCTCCCTGATCAGCCAAACAAGGTCTCGGCAGCACTGGGATAAACCTGGTTTCTTGAAATCTCACAGAGAGGAGTTAAGATCTTATAGCCCTGGGAGGATTGAGCGTTGGAGCTCGCATTTCTGTCTACGCCCATGTGCCATTGTGAACAGCTGTGCGGGGATCCGTTGGCACCAGCGCGCCACTGAGGGACCCATGGTACAGTCTCTCTGCACTATGGTCTCTTGGCCCCCAGATGCACACGTGCCAGCAGGGAGCAGCGATACGGTGTCTTGGCGCAATTGCGCCATCAGAGACCTTAGTGGGCTGCTGGGAGATCTTACACACCAGTGCGCAACCTGCGTGGGGGTCGAGATGTGCTCGCAGAACAGCTGGCACCTGTGCAAGGAAGGCTCAGGGATCATTGGCGCTTGCGGGCACGCAACCACAGTTGGCATCTGCCACCATGGGAGACGTGCCTGGGACCCTGTGTGGAGAGACTTGGGCTAGCTCTGAGGATAGTAGGCCAGAGAAAACTGAGTGCTGAACAAGGAGAAAAACAATATGGTCACCCGTCAGCCACCATAGTCATCAAGGCCAGAAAATCCAGCTTGGCAAGATTGATAACAGCAAGAGTTCGCAGGTTTGGTGTTTTTTGTTTTTTTGATTTTTTGTGGGTTTTTTCGTTTTCTCTTTTTTATTATTAATTTTCATTATTTTAATCTTTTTTACCCCTCAACTTCTTCTTGCTTCTCATTTCTTCTTTCTTGTTTTACTCCTTCTTCCTTTCTTTCCAAGCTTATGTCTTCTTCCTTTCTCCTTTTTTCTTTTTCATTCTGCTTTTCTTTATTCTCTTTTCATTTTTTTATTTCCTTTACCTTCTTTTCCTTTCCTCCACTTTTCTCTTCTTAAACACATATGAGTGAGACAAAAAACAAAACAAACAAACAAACAAAAAAAACCCTGGAACTATGGAAAGACCAGAGTTGGTCCCAAAGAGGGGGCATTTCAATAGCTGAGACACTGGAATCTGTGAACACCAGGATACATGAAGGAGACAGCACCACTGAGTTTCACAGACATTCTAACACAGAAGTTCACACCAGAAACCCAGGGAGCCAGAACAGACCAATTTAAAGAAACTGAGCCTAACAAGAACAGTGTCACAAACAATGGGAAGACAAAGAAACGATCCCCAAATGAAAGAAAAGGAGGAAGCCCGAGAAGGAATGCTAAATGAAATGGATGGAACTCAACTATCAGATTTTGAGTTCAAAGCAATGGTTATAAGGAAGTTCCAAGAGCTCTCAGTGAGCTACCAGAAACTACAGAGAAGCTTCAATGAACTCACTGCAAACTATATCAACATGAAAAAGGAAATAGGAACTGTCAACAAGGGCCAAGAGGAAATGAAAAATACAATTTCTGAACTGAAGAACACAGTGGAAGGAATGAAAAGCAGAATTGATGAAGCAGAAGATGGGATCAGCGAATTGGAGGACCAAGTAGAAAAAAACATCCAGAAAGAACAAGAAAAGGAAAAGAGGCTCAGAAAAAATGAAGAGGGATAAAGATAAATACAAAACAATATGAAACATAATAATATCCATCTAATAGGGATACCAGAGGGAGAAGAAAAGCAAGGGATAGAAAACCTATTTGAAAAAGTAATGATGGAAAACTTCCCTAACTTGATGAGAGAAAAAGTCACACAAATCCAGGAAACACAGAGAGTTGCAATCAAGAGGAAAACAAAGAGGCTCACTTCAATACACATCATAATTAAAATGGCAAAATTCCAAGACAAAGAGAGAATCTGAAAGGCAGCAAGGGAGAAAAGGGAAGTAACACACAAGGGAGCCCCAATAAGGCTAGCAGCTGACTTCCCAATTGAAATGCTCCAAGCTAGAAGAGGATGGCAAGAAATATTCCAAGTAATGAGAACCAAAGGCCTGCAACCAAGACTACTTTACCCAGCATGGCTTTCAATCAAGATAGAAGGCCAAATAAAGAGCTTCCCAGACAAAAAGAAGTCTAAAAGAATACACCTCTACCAAACCAGCTCTGCAAGAGATACTAAAGGGCCTACTTTAAGGAAAGGAAGGAAACGAGAAAGAGAGAGAGAGGAACACAGGTACAACAATGGCAATAATTAAGTACCTATCAATAATAACCTTAAATGTAAATGGACTAAATGCTCCAATCAAAAGGCATAGAATAGCTGAATGGATAAGAAAGCATGACCCACACATATGCTGCCTACAAGAGACCCACCTCAGGACAAAAGACTTACACAGACTCAAAGTGAAGAGCTAGAAACAAATTTTCCAAGCAAATGGACAGGAATAAAAAGCCAGGGTAGCAATACTCATATCAGACAAAATAAACTTCAAAAGAAGAGCCATAAAGAGAGACCCAGAAGGTCATATCTTAATACTCAAGGGAAGAATCAACCAGGAAGACATAAACATTGTAAATATATATGCACCCAACATAGGAGCACCTAAATACATAAAGAAAATCTTAGAGGACTTCATGAAAGATACTGACAGCAACACAATTACAGTAGGTGATTTTAACACCCCACTGTCAAAAATGGACAGATCTTCTAAAGAAAATATCAACAAAGATATTGTGGCACTGAACAGCACAATAGATGAAATGGACTTAACTGATATATATAGAGAGCCCTTCATCCCAAAGAAACTAAATACACATTCTTTTCTAATGCACATGGAACATTTTCAAAGATAGACCACATGATAGGACACAAAACTAACCTCCACAAATTCAAGAAAATTGAAATCATACCAAGCATTTTCCCTGACCACAAGGGACTGAATCTAGAAACCAACCTCAAGGGGAAAAACCCAAAGTCCTCAAAATCATGGAAATTGAATAGCAAGGTATTAAATAATGAGTGGGTCAAGAATGAAATTAGGGAGGAAATCAAAAAGTTTCTGGAAACAAATAAAAATGAACTCACAATGACCCAAAACTTATAGGACACAGCAAAGGCACTCCTCAGAGGGAAGTTCATAGCAATACAGGCCTACCTAAAACGGATAGAAACATCTCAAACAGACAACTTAACCCTACGCCTACAAGAACTTAGGGAACAACAACAAAGACAGGTCAGAGCAAGTAGAAAAAAGGAAATATCTAAGATCAGAGCAGAATTAAATGATATAGAGACTAAAAGCAAAATTCTAAGGATCAATGAATCCAGGACCTGGTTCTTTGAAAAGATAAAAAAAAAACCAAAAAAACTGACAAGCCTTTAGTCAGGCCCATCAAGAAAAAAAGAGAGAGGACCCAAATAAACACAATCAGAAATGAAAGAGGAGAGATTACAACTGACACAACAGAAATACAAAGGATTATAAGAAATTACTATGAAGAACTGTATGCCAAGAAATTGGAAAACCTAGGTGAAATGGACAAGTTTCTAGAAAAATATAATACCCCAAAACTCAATGGAGAAGAAGCAGAAAGTTTGAACAGACCACTAACAGCAGATGACATAGAAGCAATAATCAAAAAACTCCCAACACACAGAAGCCCAGGACTGGATGGTTTCACAGGAGAATTCTACACAGCATTTAAGGAAGAGCTAACCCCTATCCTTCACAAAATTTTCAAAAAAATCCAAAATAATGGAAGACTCCCAACTCTTTTTATGAAGCTAGCATCATCCTAATCCCAAACCCAGATAAAGACATAACAAAGAAAGAAAACTTTAGGCCCATATTGCTGATGAACATAGACGCTAAATCCTCAACAAAATATTGCAAACCACATCCAACAATACATTTAAAAGATCATACACCATGACCAAGTGGGATTCATCCCAGGGATGCAAGGATGGTTCAACATATGCAAATCAGTAAATGTAAGGCATCACATAAACAAAAGCAAAGACAAAAATCACATGATAATATCAGTAGATGCAGAAAAAGCATTTGATAAGGTACAGCAACCATTTATGATAAAAACACTCAGCAAAGTGGGCACAGAGAGAGCAGTCCTCAACATAGTAAAGGCCATATATGAGAGACCTACAGCCAACATCTTACTGAATGGGCAAAAACTAAAATCTTTTCCACTAAGATCAGGAACAAGACAAGGGTGTCCACTTTCACCATTTCTATTCAATATAGTATTATCAGTATTGGCCACAGCGATTAGAAGAGAAAAGGAAATAAAAGGCATCCAAATTGGAAAGGAGGAAACAAAACTATCATCATTTGCAGATGACATGATAGTGTACATAGAAAATCCTATAGACTCAGCCAAAAAGCTGCTTGTCCTGGTAAATGAATTTGGCCAAACAGCAGGATACAAAGTCAATATCCCCAAATCAAAGGCATTTCTGTATAACAACAATGAAACAACAAAAGAAGAAATCAAGAAAAAAATCCCATTTGATAGAGCAAAAAGAAAAATAAAATACTTGTGAATAAACCTAACCAAGGAGGTAAAAGATCTGTATTCAGAAAACTGCACAACACTGAAGAAAGAAATTAAGGAAGACACAAACAAATGGAAATGTATACTGTGTTCATGGATCAGAATAATTAACATCATCAAAATGTCCGTACTACCCAAAGCAATTTACAGATTCAATGCAATACCTAGTAAATTATCAATGGCATAGTACACAGACATAGAACAAACACTTCAAAAACTTATATGGAGCCATAAACGACCTTGAATAGCTGCATCAATTTTGAGAAAGAAGAGCCAAGTAGGAGGTATTACAATACCTGACACCAAACTGTATTACAATGCCACTGTAATCAAAACAGCCTGGTACTTTCACAAAAACAGACACATGGACCAGTAGAATAGAATAGAGAGCCCAGAAATAAACCCAACACTCTATGGTCAATTAATATTTGACAAAGGAGGCAGCAACATAAAATGGAGTAAAAGTAGCCTCTTCAACAAGTGGTGTTGGGAGAACTGGACAGCTATGTGCAAAAAAAAAATGAAAATTGAACACCAACTTACACCATACACAAAAATAAATTCAAGGTGGATAAAAGATTTAAATATAAGCTGTGACACCATTAAAGTCCTAGAGGAGAACATAGGCAGGAAAATCTCAGACATTTCAAGTAGCAACATTTTTACTGATATGTCTCCTAAAGCAAGGGACATAAAGGAAGGAATAAACAAATGGGATCTCATCAAAATAAAAAGCTTCTGCATGGCTAAAGAAAACAGTATTAAAATAAAAAGAGAACCAACTGTACAGGAAAACATATTTGCCAATGATACCTCAGACAAGGGTTTAATCTCCAAAATATATAAAGAACCCACACAACTCCACTCTAAGACAAGTAACCCAATTTAAAAATGGGCAGAAGACTTGAACAGACACTTCTCCAAGGAGGACATACAGAAGATCTGGAAACACATGAAAAGATGCTCAATATCAGTAGCTATCAGAGAGATGCAAATTAAAACCACAATGAGATACCACTTCACACCAGTCAGAATGGCCATCATAAACAAAGCAACAAACAAGTGTTGGAGAGGTTGTGGAGAAAAGGCGACCCTAGTAGTGTTGGTGAGACTGCAGATCCATCCAACCACTATGGAAAGCAATATGGAATTTTCTAAGAAAACTAAAAATGGATCTACATTTTGACCTAGCAATTCCACTGCTAGGATTATATCCTAGAAACCCTGAAACACCAATCCAAAAGAACCTATGCACCCCAATGTTCATAGCAGCACAATTTACAGTAGCCAAGTGTTGGAAGTAACCTAGGTTCCCATCAGTAAATGAATGGATCAGGAAACTATGGTACATTTACACAATGGAATTCTGTGCAGCTGAAAGAAAGAAGGAGCTCCTACCCTTCGTGACAGCATGGATGGAACTGGAGAACATTATGCTAAGTGAAATAAGCCAGGCAGTGAAAGACAAATACCATATGATCTCACCTTTATCAGGATCCTAATTAACAGAAGAAACAAACAAGCATAATATCACCAAAGACACTGAAATTGAGAACAAGAGAGGAGAGGGATAGGAATATCCAGGGAAAAGGAGAAGGGTTTAGAGCAACAAGTATGAAAGACACATGGACAAAAGCTAGGGGGGTGGAAATGGGAGGGAGCTGGGGAGGGCTGGGATGGGAGTAGAAGACAGAAAACTGTAAAAGCACAACAATTAAAATAAAATTAAAAAAAAAAGAAAGAAAGAGCTAAAAAAAAACTTTTGGAGAAAGTATCAGTTCTAAAGTCAATGTTTAACTTCTTTCACACTAAGGGAGTATTCTGGAGCAGAAATAAGAGGTAAGTTGGTGCAGAGGCTTTGGTTCTGGAGTAAGTGTTTATTGTAGCTACAAATACTATGCAAAAAGAAAAAAGAAACCTTCATTGTCTAAAGTACTATTTAAAATTAGTTATATCACTCTGGCTGGTGTAGCTCAATGGATTGAGCACGGGCCTCTGAACCAAAGGATTGTGGTTCCATTCCCAGTCAGGGCACATGCCTGGGTTGCAGGCCAGTTCCTGTCAAGGAACTCATGAGAGGCAACCATACATTGATATTTCTCTCCTTCTTTCCCTCTCTACTTCCCTTCCCCTCTAAAGATAAATAAATAAAATGTTTAAATAAAATAAAATAAAATTAGTTATAAAATAATAGGGCCTGGAAGAAATAATTTTAATTGGCAACAGAATAACTATGCACACAATTTTCTTCCCACTATAGTATCTGGAAAGATTCCTAGAGCTACTACATCTAGAAAAGACTCATAGCTGGGCTGGAGAAACCATGTGAAGGGTTTCAGATCACATCAACCACAATGCAATTACAATTGTTACTGAACTAAAGGGGTTTGGTTGTCTGTGTGCATCAAAGTCCAACATTCAAACAGGAGTTTGCAGCCAAGAAAGTAAAGGCTTTTTTAAAAAGCAAATGATTCAAACCCAGAATCACAGATAAACTGTTGCTCCAAGTCTTAGCTCCCTGATTATTTGTAGGCAACACATTACATGGGGGATTAAGGGACTTAAGATTATGATTAGACTCATAATCTCTGTCTATTGGCTGGCCGTAGGGTACAAAGTAGTTGATTATTGCATTTGGTCCTGCTACTAGTAGAGCTTGTTTGGACTGAGGATGAAGAAAGGGCCACCCAGAAGATGGAGCCACACAGAGCCACACTCTTTGGGATACTGAGGGCATGGCATGCAGCCACATAATAGCAGCACTTGTGTGGGACCATGAGCCCATGTTGCTTGTGCCTTGGGTATGCTCCAGTTTGATTCCTGGTCAGGGCATAAGTTGCCCTTGTGCAGAGGTCCTGATGAGATGCCTGCCTGTCTCCCTAGGTCTGCCCTTGACACTGCCTGAGACACCAGGTGGGGTTTTCAGGGTCTTTTTACTCTGTTGGTATGCTCCAAGTGTGGGCAACATGATGCATACAAGAACTGGAGCATGGGTGGGGGGAGCGAGGTGTGTGCAGAGTTAATGGAGCCAAGAAAGTAAAGGCTTCCCCAACCTGGAGGCAAGGTGATGGCAGAAGGAATTATTGCACTGAGCATGTGCAAGACTAGAAAGATAATTGGATGGTGGGGGGAGTCCTCCTACCCCCTTTCAGTACCTGATTGGGGATGGGACCACAGGAAGACAGGCACATGCCTCATAGAGGTCAGAATGGCAGCAGAGGGAGGTGCTGGACCATAGAGGCCTGTTCGTCTAGCTTGGGAAAAATAAGGAATTGGTGGTTTGGGGGACCTCTCTGAGTGTGCCAAAGTCTGGAAAATTAATTGGTTATTCTGAGGAAACACCTGGTCCATCCCACACCTGAAACTAATATAAAGCTAGGGAGACAAAGAAAGCTCTTTTGCTCGGTACTGCTCTTTAGGACCTACACATAGATGGTATGCTGGCCTGCTCCCTCCATTGGCCACATGAGTGCAGTTGTGTGGCCCATGGCCTCCAGGAGGGAGTCTCTCTCTTGCCAACCTAGTGGAACATTTGCCAGTGCGTTTGCTGGCTCCACCATCCAGGAGCATGGGACTATGCTGCTAGACAGTACTTTTAAATGGGGAGGGAATTCTGGGCACTGTCTTCAGTTTGGGTCTTGCTGGAGACAGCTGGATGTTGTCTATGTTTTGTAGAAAAGATGAGCTTCTGAATCAGGAGATGGGGCATCCCCTAACCTCCTAGATCCTTGAACGTTTGAATAAAAACTCCTTTCCTTTCTCACCAGCCTCTGCCTCTAGAGTTTGCCTTTCCATGGCAGCAGGCACCCAAACTGTACTTTGGTTTGGTAATGGTCTTGATGTCAGCCATGACATCACTCTGACCTCACAAGAGTGTAGTTGGTGGAGTTTTTCTACTTTTCTAGATCTGGAGCTGAAACACAACGGAGGCCTGGAGGTTGTCTCTAGTTTGACCAAAACTGTGTCTTTTTGATCAACAGACCTGAGGCTTTGTTCCCAAGGTTATTTGATGTTGACTAGAACCTCATTGTCCTAAGGGCTTAATGCTTAAGGGAATGGTTGCTAAGAGAAAGGGAGTCTGGTGAGTCAGGGTGCCGTAGGAGGCCAGTTTGAATCCAAAGAAAAGAAAGGAGAAAAGATCATATTAAAGAAATGAAGTTTATGTGTGGTGGTTAACACAGCTCTTTGTAACTTGGACTCCTTCAAAATGTTTCCATTTTAGAAAGTAATCTCATCTTATGAATATTTTTCTAAGCACAAGAATTGTAAAGATCTGGTTTCAGGGCATTTAGTTACCATATTTTTAGGACTATAAGACACACTGGACCATAAGGCACACCTAGGTTTTAGAGGAGGAAAATAGAAAAAAAAATTTGAAGCAAAAAATGTGGTAAAATATTTAATAACCTGTGACCCCACTCCACTGCCCCCCCTTACAGTAAGCCAGGTAAGCTACATTCGGACTATAAGATGCACCTCCTTCCCCCAAAACTTGTGGGGAAAGGTGTGTCTTATAGTCCAAAAAATATGGTATCTTTTCCTGCTGCAGACAGTATTTGTATCCTTGCAAAGCTCATCTGTTGAAGTCCAAATCCTCAATTTAATGGTACTTGAAGATGAGGACTTTGGGAGGTAATTTGATCATGAGAGTGAAACCCTTATGAATGGGATTAGTGCCCTTGAAAGCAAGAAGGTGTCTCTCTGCAAATTAGGAAAAGGACTGTCTCCAAGAACCAAAAGGCCCTGGCCTTAGACTTCTTAGCCTCCAGAACAATTAGAAAAAAGGTTTGTGTTTAAGGTACCCAATCTATGGTATTTTTGTTATAGCAGCTTGAACTAAGATAGCTCTCATTTGTCTTTGACTATACTATTACAGCAATTATTTGCATATGTTGAACTGCAGAATTAAATAAAAAAAATCAATGAGTTCAATTTCAATGTTCTAATGAGGTTCTCAGTATTTAGACTTTAGTGTATAATTAATTCCAAATTATTATTGAAGGTAGGCTCAGTCCAGACTTATGTGAAACAATCATCTCCATTAGTGAAGTATAAATTAATCTATGTTGTATCACCCTATTTGCTTTTAAAATGTTTGCATTATTCTTTGTAGTGAGTTGGTTCAAATATAATTTTTAAACAACAGTTTACCACTACTATACAATTATATATTGTGCTGAAACTGTACTTTTGACCAGACAATCTTTGGCTAATGGGTGATGTCGGCTGCCAAACATCCGGGGCAGTGGGGAAAGCAGAGACCCAGGAGGTGGGCCCAATTCACGCCCTTTTCACTATTTGTGGTACATCTAGAGCAGCACTGCTCCACAGAACTATCCGAGACAGTAGAAATGTTTCATGTGGTCTGTTAACTGAGCACTTAGAGTGTGGTGAGTGCAACCCAGGAGATAAATTTATAATTTAATTCCATTTTAATTAATTTAAATTGAAATATCTCTATGTGGCTATCATCTACACTGCTGGACGGCACACCTCGAGAGTCTAAAATGGGGAGAATTAACCACCATTACAATTGTACTCACTGTAAACAAATGAAATGAAGAATGAGAGCTTAACTTTCAAGCATTAATAGTTTTTAATCAAAACTATTTATGATTTTATTTCTTATAATTTGAAAAAATGAGAATTATAAGAAAATGCTACAAAAAGCATATCTTTACAATGATCTTTCATCCTTATTTGAAATAACTATATCTGCATGACAATTCAATATATTTTAAATGAATTGGACCCCTCATCAGCATATGTATAAAAGCAGTGAGAATGAAGTATTTATTAACTGACCCATTCCACATCAAATTATGATCTCCTTACACTTAAATATTTATCTAACACAGAGTAGAATTACATTAATAGATGTTCCTTTTCCCCTAAGATAGTTTGTAGTTATGTGGAAGCTGGAAGGACTTATTGAGTAACAATTAAAATAAAATGTTTTAAGAAATTTAAATGCCTCTTTGTGTGTGCCTCTGTGTGTGTGCATGTACAAAAGAGAGAGTGAGAGACAGAGTGAGAGACAGAGAGATGCACCAAGAGACAAAGAGAGAAATTTTTATCACAGCTTCTAATTATCTGTAGAGGGAACCATCAAGTAAATAGGTAGAAGAATATTGTAAATTTCTCTCAGAGAAAGGTGCACAGTATCTATTCTATGTAATGGTCTATCAGATAATCCTCATACCCCATTCTGTATCACTGATTACATTAAGAATATATCAATGATTGTAGAAAATCACTATAGCATATAGTACATAAATTATACGTGTGTCACCTGAGGATTCTGATAGGGTATCCTCTAAATTCACCAAATGAGTACCGTCATGGGGCTTTATTGCAGACTAGCTCTAGGAAATGGGTATCTTCACTTGACCGCTGTTGATCAGCTGCATAATTATATTATATTATAGGCTAATAATTTGTTATGTGAACAGTCTTTTGACTTTAGTTATTTACATAGTTTATTATATTCCAGTGTACTAAATACCCATGGAAAAGTTAATATACTGCCTGGAGTGATAAAGATCAGAAATATTCAGTCAATCCAAATTTTATTTTACTATATCTACTGGCCCACTCTGACCAGACATTTATAATTTATGATAGATAAATGAAGTATTCATATAAAGTACTCAATTTTGATAGCAGCATATGTGTAAATTTACAATGAATAGTGGTTTCAGTAAAAGATTTGGTCATTATAAAATACAATTGGTTTTTTAATTAGGCAGTTTACATCAATTAGTCTGCATAATTGCATAAATGAGAAAAATCAAGCTCCGTTATTGAAGTCCAAAGCATTAGCTTAATGACTATAGATCTCCTTAGTGCAGTACATTTAATAGCACAGCCAGAAGTGTTCTATGCAATAGATAAGTTGAAGTAAATTAAAAGTTTGTTTCTTTTATAAAGAAGCAGTGTTACAGAGCAACAGTTTAATTCTGGAAACTGGGAAAAAACTTCCGAAGTCTCACTTTCTCACCCCTGAGGGGGTCAGTCTGCCACGGGCAATTCAAATCCCGGACGAGCCCCCAAAAACTGTTACAGAGCAACAGAAAGGTCCATTATTGTCTGCTGCCTTATGGAAAGATGTCTTTCAAAGCCAGAGATTTGTGAAAAGGAAAGGAAATGTTTATTTAATGCTATACAGAGTTAAAGTAGTGACCTAACGTCTCCATTAAAATATCAATGTCCTTTAGGATACCCACAGATGCCCACAGTGCTTACTATCTCCCTCTGCCCTAATTCAGGGTACCGTAATTACAAGGAAGAGAAGCACACGTCCCGGATCCAAGCTCTTGATGTTGTCAGCTGTGTCGTCATCCAGGCAGGATCTCTGGTTAATCTGAAGCCATGTGGCACCTTCTCATGGCCTACTGGCAAGAGTTCTTTTACTCTTCTTCTAAGCAAAGTCTCTCTTGTTCCCAGGCCACGCAGCCAAAGGGAGCACCCCAAAGCCACGTGGTCCCTCCTCTACCAAAACTGTGGGGAAGGGGTCCCCAATCTGGCAAAGCCTCATGGTTCTCCCTCTTCACCAAAGCTGCAGGGGTCTGCACTCTGGTGAAACCGCGTGGAATCTCTCCCTCTGGCAAAGCTGCGAGAGGGTCTCCACTTGGGCAAAGCCAAGTGGCAATTCTCTGCTAAAGCCACATGGTGATTTTCCCTCATAGAGCTATGGGCCCTGCACTCTGGTGAAACTGCATGGATTCCCTAATGGCTGCCAAGTCTCCATTTAAATACCCCGCGCCAATACTCCTCTGCAGCCCTATTTCTGACTCTTCCTATAATCGGTTACACCTGCCAGCATTCCTGTATATTTCCAAGGTTATTTGGATGTCATCATGAGTTTGGGCAGGCATGTCCTCATTTTCTGGAGCCAATCTTCTCCAAGCTCCCATGCAGGTGCTTTAACTTGGGGTTCCTCCCCCAGTCATGTCCTGGGGGGAGTCCTTTCCATCCCCCCTGGCTCAGAGCATGGCCACAGCTGTTTAACATATCTATGAAACCAGTTAAAGGTTATAGATATGTTAAAAGACCATTCTGGAGGTTATCTGCAAAACCGTTGCTATGCAAAACAACTCAATGGCCCTGCTCCATTTGTCCCTTCCCCCAACTCACACCTGAGGGGAAAGGGGTGAGGACATCTTATATGTCTTTCTAATATTTCCTGGACACCCTGAATTCTGGGCCCCATTCCAACTCCCTTTTTGGGGCCCCCCTCTTGGCTGCACCCTGTTACAGCAGCAGTTAAGTCCAACTTCCCACTTAGGAGATAAAAGGCCAGGATTTTTAAGTTTTCCCATAAATATTCTATTTTAATCCCTTTTTAAAACTGTAATTGCTTTCAAATGGAGTTTAAATTAAAGTGGCACTTATAAAATGAGGTAGTAAATTTAGTAGCACAAAAATCTTTCAAAGAAAAGAGAATGATAAACATTTGCTTTACTTCTAAACTCCTACTTAGACACATTTCAAATCCTAGGATTAAATCTTTTCTAAAGTGTAGTAATAAACCTTTTTTACCCCCAATTATGACATTTACTTTGAATTTTCCAGAGCCATATATCAATATTAAGACCCAAAAGAAAAAAATATTAGTTTGCATTTCTTCCTTCTTTTTTTCTGAATACCTTAGTAAAAATAGTTAAGGTTTTAATTTACATAGATGTTTTGTGTTGTCCATGTGTGCATGTTGTGTGGGTATTTATGTATGTAATGCAAGCTCTTCAGTATCTTACCATGTACTCTTAGTAAAAGGAAGTCAATATTGTACATATTCAAATATTTAATAGCTATAACTAACAGTCATTATTATCAATTTATAAAAAATTCATGAAAGTTCTTTCCAGAAGTAGATATATGTATATCTTTGTCTAGAAGAAATTCAGCTTAAAGATTATATAGTGATTATTTGTTGTAGAAATTCTTTCCTTTTCTCACTTAATCCTGAGTTCCTGGCTGAAACAGATGGGTATTTTATTTCTTTGATAACACAGGTACTGTTCATTTGATGCTTAATAAATAAGAAACTTCCAAATCCTTAAATCTTAATAACTTGCTTCCCTCCGGGTTTTAGCGTCAGCTGCTAGCCAGCGGAGGCCTTGTGTATGTGATAGCTATGAACCTGGTACCTAAATAGTAAGGTGCTTAGTGTAGGTAAGTTCAAATTTGTATTGCTCTAGGAAGAAGGGATATTTTCACTATTTGAATTCTTGATTGAAAAAAAAAATTTACTAAAAACTCTTTTTGGAAAGTTTGCTGAAAATTTCATGGAAGTTGGTTTTCTACTATGTGGGAAACCAGAAGCCAAGATATGGGTGCACAGATGAGGATGTGACTCTTTCCAGAAGACTCTGAATTTTGTTTGTAGAAAAGACTTTTAAGGGAGTAGTATCTAGGCTAGTCTCTTGTCTTAAAGGTTTCTATCTTGGCAGACAGTGTCACTAAGCAAATTTGAGCTTTTTAAGAGAATAGAAATCAAGAAAATGCCTTGCCTAGGTACATCGTATCTATTCCCCCCATACAGTCAGCTTTCTTGCTTTAAATTACTTTTCTTTGACAAAATAATTTTGGGGGTTAATCTAATCTAATAGGCATGATGTATCCATAGTCTTTCTTGAGAATCTGTAATTCTAATGAATTCTGTAAAGTATACACATCTCTGTTGTTACACATATATAAAATCTCTTTTGAGGACTATTAACATCTTTTGCATCATGATTTTGAATATCCACAATTATTGTTGAATTCATTTAGAATATTCTGGCTGAAACAGGATTGAATGTGGGAGGTGGGGGTGGGTAGGATGGAGGAGAGAAATGAGGGGAAATGGGGGCAACTGTAACTGAACAACAATAAAAACGTGAATAAATTGAATTTGTAGTAATTTGGTAAATGTTGGTTTAACTCTTAACTTCTTTTATTGATAAGAAAAATGAGTCCTAATGATGCTAAAATTTCACAAGCTCAAAAAATATTTACTTTTGTAGGAGAGTCAAAACTTTTCCTATGTCTTCTTTGAGTCTCCAGATAAAAATATCACTGGGATTTTTGCATAATTTTGCATAAATCAAGCTCTCAATTCTGGCAAAATAGATTAGAAGACTTTATCAACTGTTCTGCCTTTATAGTAACTGATTAATACCATATAAAAAGCAAATCTTTATAAAAGTATAGCATCCAAGGCTTCCAATTCAATAAGAACATTAATGTCTATTTCACATATTTTTGTATATGTCATTCCCACTCTATTATTTTTCAAGCTATATAATGCAGCAGCAAAATATAATTGGCTTACAAAAGAGTTTCCATATAGACAGGTTATTGCACATGCTATACCAAAATGATAAAACAGATGATATTTTAAGCTTTTATTAAAATTGTGAACTGTTTTGCTTGGCTCTCATATAAAAGGTATTTGAAGCATTAACAGCATTTATCAGGCATTTTTCACATTAAATATTATATAATAAGAAATAATATCACATTAGTTTAAACCAATGGTTTTTACTCAACTGCTGTTGTATTTGGACACACATTGAAATATTTCTAAAGCCTAAAAGAAAAGGGTAATATAAGAGATCTTGAAAAACTACACTATCAAAGATTCCATCTCTACTAACATCCTGGGTGGGTGGCCTAAAATACCAATTGCACTATTAAATCCTCAAAATTCTGAAGAAAATCTGGAATGAACTCTAGGTATTCAAATGAGCTTTAAGTTACTTTTAAAAATAAGAATCAAATATTAAATAAGTTATATACAATTTGGTTAATAGACTAATATGTGAATATATATCAGAAACTAAAAAATTCACAAAACTTAACTCACATGTATATGGCAAGAATGGTATGATGGGGTTTGAGACTTTTGCTAACAGTGATGACAATTTACACACCAAAGATTACTGACCAGGATATCATCCTAATACAATCTGTTATATTAAATGGTCTAAAATTTATTAGTACTAGTAGCAACAGTTTTTATATCTTGTAAACCAAAAGATTTTAAGAAAGGTCAATAACTACAGGAGAAAAGAAAAGTGATGGGAAAATAAATTTATTCTTTCAATAATTATCTTTTTCATTTGGAGAGGTATGAAGGAGAAAAAAATGTTTGTTTTAAGACATCACAACATTTTAACTTTATGCAAATAGCATAATCATACTATCATTGGTAAATGTTTTTATAGGTCCTTCATAATTGTCCTTGTGTCTTTGAGAGCTAGGGTTTCTCTGCTCTTTCTCCAGGCTTGGGAATGTCTCTGGAATCTTGATTATAAGAGGCAAAAGAATGGCAAGCTTCCCCTCACCCAACCCAAGCATGAAAAGGGGTCAGCCTTAAGAAAAGTTTGAAGGAAAGGAAAGCTCATTTGGGATGCTCTTCTGGTTGCTCTCTTTTTTCTGACATCAGATAGACCCACCACTCCACACCATTCCCTGCCTAGTTATCTTTCCCACTTCTTACACTTTTGACCTCTTAGGGCCTGTCTCTTTCTTGCTAAACAGTGCGAAAGATGAACTATCATCAACACATTTAAGATACAGATGCAAGAAGACACATTTGCCAGTGGTATTGACACTTGCAGAATAAGGATGGTTTTTGAACTGTACTCAGAAGCATGATGCAGGTCTTATCCTGTGTAATCAGTGGGCTGCTTAAAACACTCTTGGGATAGCACTTCTTGTTTCCATGATGTCAGTGGCACACTCTAGAGGTGTGCATCAGACTTAATGCACAACCGATCTCAGAAAGCCCCAGTACAGAAACCTTTTAATGTGAGGGGAAAATAGAGATGTCTAGAGGACAGGGCCTCAAATATGCAAGATCCAAACAAAAAAAATGCTAATTTTATTTATTTAGGTATTGAAGTTTTGCCTGAGATTTCCTTTGAACCAAGAATTCCACAGTGAAAAATTATATTGAAAACCAAAATCCTTTTAAGACCTCAGGGGAATAATGGAAGGCAGAGTTGGACAGTAAAGGAAGCCTGGCCTCTGAAGTAAGCACTTCAGGGGTACAGTCTGGAATGTGGCATGTGTGAGCTGTGTGAATTGTGGTGTCATTTCTGCAGAAACTGCAAACCACATCTGCCTTTGGATAAAGAAATAAATAAGAGAGGCCAAGGAAAGGGACTCCATTTGCACACTGTCTCACTGGGAAGATAGACCTTCCCACAATCAGATGATTGGTTGAATGCTGAACTGAGGACTGTTACAGAGAACCAGAGGACAGCTAGTGGGACTCACCCATATCTAATATGCACTACTCTGTAACTCTTGAAGCTGGCAGTAAACCTCCTCCTATTTGAGTAAATGCTGGTGGGACAGTTAGTTTTTTAGTGGCCAATTCACAAATGAGGAAATAAAATAGGAAGACTAGTGTTTGCATAGAAATGCATACTTTGGGTCCCCAAATGGACACATATAATGATTTAATATAGAATATACTCAATAAGAAGTCAAGGTTGAAGGCTGGCCTAGTTTCAGGAGTGGGGACTGCTGCATGTTAGCCCCTCAAGTCACATTATACAGGAGTTTACCTATTTCTTATTCATCAGATTAAACTTGCTGCATAAGATAAATATCAAGACATGTAGACATCTACAGACCAATAGAAATTGCTACACCAGAAATGGTCATTAGTCTAGGATTAACTGAGAGGGGTAGAGAGAGAGAGAAAGGGAAGGGAAGGGAGGAGAAGGGAAGAGAAGGGAAGCGAAGGGAAGGGAAGGAAGGAAAAACACTACCCACATATCAAACAGGAGGCAAACAATCATCCCCTCTCTCCAAAACTGTATTTATGGGATATGAAATTCATAAGCAGACAATGATTGACAGTCTCTATACAGCCATAGTAAACTTTAAGTTCAATAATGAAGGCTTTTTAAAATTGATAAACATAGATTAGTAGTGAGTGTTCAGTTGCAGAAAGAAATGTAAATAGTTCCAATATGGAAATTCAAGTAAAAGAATAAGATTAGAGTCCCTAGTGCCAAAGATGGGAAATTTTAATAAAATAGCCAACCATCAATTATCAATGATATCCTGGCATTAAATTCTGGCTCTGTCTACATGCATCCTACATGTTTTATTCATACTGAGCACTGAAATATTACCATCTTTTAGCAATGGAGTTATACTCACCAATTCATTTTTAATCTGTGGATGACAACAGTTCCTCAGCTTGCAAAATTTGAGTTTGTCTATGTTTCTACAACCTAACCAGGTAGGGGCTATTGAAATTTCTTTAGATTTATTTTTGGCTATCCCCCAAAGCTTTGAGTATTCAAATACCTATGGCAGGACTATGAAGAAATGAGGCTTCCGATACAGATTGGTTATTAAATAAGTTCAACAATATACTATCTTGTCAGCAATATATTAATCTTGGCAAAAAAATTCTGAATGCATTTTTAGTGTTTTTGTTAAGAATTGGCTTGCTGAAATCTTATTAAAATTTGTTACCAGGTCTCAGGTAGATTTTGAAATGGGTGATTTTGAATCCATTCTCTTATGAGGTGGTTTTCATAGTGTAAATTCCTTGGTTATGACTTAAGAGAAATTCAGAGTCAAAATAAATACATTCCTGATAATGACATAGATCCAATGGAATGAGTGGTCCTACATTCACGTGTGGTAGATAAAACTCAGGAAGGCTACCTGGGGAACAAGCAATTCCAGCCCCAGGCCAGAGTGCACAGCCCAGGGTTACAGCACTGGGAAAATAAAGCCTCATAACTTCTGGCTGTAAAACCCATTGAAGACTGGAGTGGTGGAAGGAACATTCAGAAGAGTCTGTTTAAATGGCATGAATGGTCCTGAAACATACACAAACCCATCCACTTTGGGAACAAACACCAGGGCAACAGCTAGAGGGGCTCCAATCACATACGGAAAGTGGGTGAAGTGAGTGGAAATGGGGTGAGTGCCAGGCAAGCCTCCAGCAGCTAGGCATCGGCATCATTCACTCTCTGATTCCTCCCCCACATACAGAACCACAAAGCATTGAAACAGGTTGCCTGCCTTAGCAAATACCTAAGGTTCTGCCCCATACAACTTAACAGGTGTGCTAAGACAGAGAGTCAAAGCAGCTCTACCCAGTACACAGAAAAAAAACACAGGGAGGATGCCAAATGGAGGAGACAAAGAAATGTGGCCCATATGAAAGAACGAACAAAACCCCAGAAAAATAACTCAATGAAATGGAGATAACCAACCTATTAGATGCAGAGTTCAAAACACTGGTGATAAGGATGCTCAGAGAACTCATTGAGCATGGCAAAAGAACAAGGGAAGAAATGAAGGATGTACTAAGTGAATAAAGAAAAACCCACAGGGAACCAACAGTGAAGGGCAGGAAACTGGACTTCAAATCAATGATTTGGAACACAATGAAGAAATAAACAGTCAACTTTGGAGGGCCTCCACCCACAGAGCCCCATCCATCCCTCACAGATTAAAATAAGTCTACCAAGATATGATATCATTGGAGAGGAGAGGTGGCCAATCTCTCAAAGGAGAAGGGCCCAGAGCCCCTTCCTCAATGGTTTTTATTAGGTTCATAAGACACAAGAATACAGGCAAAGCTCATCAATCAATGTCAGGTGGCAAGGATCAAACAATAGATAACATTTCAAAGAACTCTGAGGGTTTGATTGAGTCAGCGTCTGTCAGCTAAGGGGTTACAAAACTTAGGGAGACAAACTCATTTCCTGTTTGTACCCTTATTATATAAATGAGAGCACTCTTAGCAAAGCAAGTTTCACAGGACTTTATGAATTCTTTCTTATGCCCGATTACCTGGGAAGCTGGATCTAGCCAGCACACGGCTGCACCACCCTCCGTCATAGTTTCAGGCTTAAGTGGATTCAGACCAGGAAGCTGGAGATAAGGAAAACTTCTCCCAGACAGACTGGGGACTCAGGCTATGTCAAAATAGCCGGAGGGTGAGGGTCCATCACCCCCTCTTTGCTGCAGCCCCCTGAGTCCTTCCTTGAGGGCCTTCCAAGTGGTCGTGCCTGTCTTAGGTGACCCCTCCCTTGAGGGAATTATACCCATCATTGGCTAACCAACCAAGCATTGGGGGCCAGTTATGCGTGAAGCAGAAGCAGCGATCCTGCCAGGGAGATAAGCTTTGTCTCCTTAGTGGCTTACAGTCCAAAGGTCGCTCACTCAGCCTTAGCCATGGTGGGCAGGGTTACAACTCCTGAAACCAGGCAGAATGGTTCTGAACAGTCAACCAGAAAAGAATGAAGAATTCAAAAAAAAAAAAAAAAAGAACAGGGAATAAGAAGACTCTGGGACCTCTCCAGAAGTGCCGAACTCCAAACCATTGGGATTCCAGAAGGAGAAGAGCAAAAAATTGAAAAATTATTTGAAAAAGTAATGAAATAAAACTTACCTAATTTGGCCAAGGAAATAGACATACAAGTCTAGGAAGTACAGAGAGTCCCAGGCAAACTGGACTCAAAGAGGACCAACCATGACACTTCATAATTAAATTGCCAAAGGTTAAAGATAAAGAGGGAATGTTAAAAGCAGCAAGAGACAAGGAGAGAGTTACCTACAAATGAATTCCCATAAATCTGTGAGCTGATTTAATCACTATTAACTTCAATGGGTCTGCTTGACCATGGAGATTCATCCAGCAAGAAATCTCCAGCACAACTTTGAAAAACACTTTTGACATGTTCAATCAATCACAACACCTTCTCCATATACTGCACAAATCTTTTTTTCGCATTTTATCTTTCTTGAAATAATAAAGCATAATATGCCAACAATTGTCACTTATTTTCTTCCATTTTCAATATTATAATGGCTACACAAAAATTCACCAATTTTGATAAGACTTTTAAATGCATGCTGATATGAAGGCCATCACAGTACCACCTAACAAAATTGTGTCAAATGAAGTTAAAGGCAACTAAGTGCTACTAGAGCCATCTTATGGAAAAAACAAACTTTTTAGCCAACCCAATATCTAGAACAGTTTTTATCTTATCAAAATAAGTGGTATATAATGTGCATGAGTTTGTTCCAGTTATAAAAACAATTTGATATAGAAATTAGGAAGAATTATAGAAATATATAGAATTCAGAAATTCAAAATAAGAAAGAAATGGAAAAATCAGCCTCATAGGAGACTGAAATATCACATTGTATTTAGGCTTAGTAAGTATCTGAGGCTTGAAACCTCAGGTTTCAATTGAGGAAGGGAGGAAAATGAACTGGGCTTCTGATTTAAAAACTACGGGTTACCCTGAGGATTTTTATAGTATTAAAGATCAAATACCTCTAAATGGGACACAACTTATTAAAAGTCAATTGAATTCATTTAAATTCATTTACATATGAATTTGGTTAATACTACTTAAAATTCATGGACAATTATCTCTACAGTAACTGTGTTTTCTCATTTCCCATATTTATTTAAAGCATGTTTCTCAAAACTTTGATATCCATGTAAACTACAAAGGAATGAGAGTTTGGTTTTTGTTTTAGTATTCAAAAATAATATGCTATTCAACTTAAACTTCAGGTTTCAAATTTTGGAAGGTAGAGTGGGCAAATGCTTATTTCACAATCATTTCTGACATTGTTGAAGTTGCCTGTGACTATTTGTCATAGGATTATGCAAGTTTCCAAAACACACTTTCATTAACACCAACAAGGCATAACATTTGTCTTTATATTAATATCCAAAAATTGATTTTCAAGTAGAGATGAACATATGTGATATAGTTTAGAATGTTCTTCATATTTTGAAATTTGGTCATGACTTAAAAGATTTTGGAAACTGTTCTTAATCAAGACATTCACCCAAGATATAATAACACCTATTATATGTAAAAATAAAATTCAAGTTCAAGTTCAACTTTAAATGTTATATTTAATTCTTTAATTTTTTTTCTTTTATTGATTCCAAAGAGAAGGGAAGGATGGAAGAAGGAGAGGAAGAAAAACAACCATGCAAAAGAGAAACATCAGTTGGCTCCCTTTTGCATACACCCCGACTGGGGACCAAACCTACAACCCAGGCATGTGCCCCAAGCAGGGATCAAACCCAAAACCTTTCTCTTTGAGGGATGATGACCAACCAACTGAGCCACACTGGCCAGAGTTATATTGAATTCTTTCAACCTTTATTTTGTAATATTTTCACATTTACAGTAAAATTTCAACAATACTACAAAGTTTTCTGAACTATTTGAGAACAGGCACATATATCAGTTTGCCTCTTAAGTCTTAAAATTTTAGTGTGCATTTTTAAAGAATAAGGATAGAGTCAGTACAGCTATCAAATTTAGGAATTTAACACTGATAAAATAACTTTATCTAATTAATAATCCACATCTTAGTTTTGTCAGGAACCTCAAAAATGCCCTTTGTAGCATTTTTGGGAGATGCATAGTCCATTCCAGGATGTATTCTGTTGGGCATTTAGTTGTCATTGCCTTCAGTTTTCTTTAATCTGAAATAGGCTTTAGCTTCATGATTGGTGGTGTTTTTTGAGGAAATTGAGGGATTTTCTTCAATTTGGGCATTTCTTGTGTTTCCTCATGATTAGGATCAGATTATGCACTTATGGTTGGTATGCTACATGTATGATACTCATACTTTTTAGGGTAACATAATTTAGAGGCTCAGAATGATATTTGTCCCTCAGTAGTTAGGTCATTTGGAAAGGTTTTGTCCAGTTTCTCAACTTATGGATATTTTGTTTCTTTTTTATATTTAATAATTAATTTATAGGGAAATCCTTTGACACTATGTAAATATTGTTTCTCATTATCCTTTTTCTACCTGGATTTAACATCAATTGATGATTTTTGCCTAAAACAATCTTTACTATGTTACTTACAACAATCTTTACTTTCTAAGACAATCTTTATAATGTTCACCTATACCAGTATCACTCTTTAAAAATTTTGCTTTAATAAGATTTATATTTTTGTGATTGTGTCACATGGTTACTAAAGTCTGAGCAAATGCCTAAACAAGAAAAAATATACTGTTATTACTGCAAGATTTGGAAAAAAAACTATATTAAAGTTTTTGATAAATGAACACTGGCCTCCATAAAGTTTCTTTTTTGTCATTATACCAATGAGGTTTTCTTTCTTTCTTTTTTTTTTCTCATGGGACAACTGTTTAATAGGAATAAGAAAAGATGAGAAATTATCCACTTTAAAGAACAATCTAGAAACTGAAAATAATATCTATTATTTAAGCACTACCAAATATTAACAGTTCTTATAAAAATAGGAATTAAATATGTAAAACAAAACAATACACTTAAGACAATAGAACCTGTTTTTATATTATTTCATTCAAAATTTAATTAATTGTTTTAAGAATGTAATATACAGTATAAAATATACTGTATTTTTCATCTTAATCCAGTACTTTTACTTTTACTAAGAGTAGGAATATATGTACTTATATACTTGCAAGAGCTTATTGCCTAGGCCCGCACACTGGCAGGAGAAAGCATAACATGAGTGGAGGTCAAGAATTTCTGTCCTAGCAGAATCCGGTGTTTCTATTTACCCTCGCAACTGTTTCAAGCTCCCTGCCCTTCCACAATCCTGTTTGTTCTTTATTTGTCCTCTGAAACCTGCAAGAGCCATCAGTTTCAAAGGACTTCCTAGCTTCATTGACTGCTCTAAAGTGTGACCTCACTGACCTCTGTCCTAACTCTCTGACTTCCAGAACATTTATTCTGTGTTGATTGTGCAGTATTATATTTAACCTTCAGTTGTCTCTCTCCAGTTTGGAGTTCTGACTGATTTCAGTTTCAGCTCCTGCTTGAGTTACCTTACCTGTGTGTATTTTATGTCACCTCCAGATCCTATTGCCCTTTTGACAAAAAGAGCAAAATATTTTAATCAGCACTTTATTCCTCAGCAACAAATATTTAACAAATATAGTAAGGGCTTACCTTATGAAAGCATTTTCAATTCCTACTTTAATTTTCTTGCCTCTTCCTTCTGCAATATCACTCAGTTGATTCAAGTGATTTTCTACACAAATTCTCAGTCCTTCCTGCTCACTAGATAAATGTGAATGTTAGGGATAATGTTTAAAAAGTGTCAGTTTACACTGGCTAAGCCTTCTATCTGAAGAGTGCTCCCAGACTGCAGGTACCAATGCTGACCCTGGGGTAACTTACTCTGCATAGCAGTGTGGTACAGTGGAAATTGTCTGGTCTCGGAGTCCAATAAGTCTGAGCTCAAGTTTAAATTCTCATTGTAAGATTTTGTGGAAGTTACTCAGTTATCTAATTATGAAAAAAAACATTTTTCTGCTGAGATACTACTAAGACAATGGTCTCAAATACAGTCTTATGACCTCATTGACCACATTGTAAAAATTTATGTGCAGACAAAAAAGAGACACTTCCTTTCCTTCTTAGAACACTAACGTGTTTAGGCAAAAATACAACTTGTTGAGGAGTGAGAATCCATGCCCTTTGAGAGAGGGAAAGAATCAGGTACAATTTGGAGAAGTAAGGAATGTTTAAGAGAAGACCTCAAAGACACTAGAGCCGTGGATAGTCTGTCCCTCTTTCATCTAACACCACTGAAGGGGTGAGTGTTTACTGTGGGAACCCTGGCTCCATATTCCCCTTTTGCCCAAAATCAAAGTGAAACAAAACAAGAAAGTGTGAATCCAGGGAGATAACATCAAGTACCCTGGAACACTGGTTTTAAAAGAGCCCCCCAACAGATAAGAAAGAAGATCAGAGAACCCTTTTCCAAAACAGACTCACAGAATATGACAACCTGAGTGAGAAAAATTGGAGGGCATGGGTAAAAGAATACTGAAATTTGAAAACAATAATTTTATTTAAAATTTCCACAAAATTAAGTCAGTCTTATGTAGTTTATCAGGTTTGAATTCACACAGTTTTGAAAGCCCCAAATCCCAAGGTTCTCCTTGGTCCTAGCTGGAGGCTTACCCCAGTTCCTTGCCAGGTAGGTCTGTAAGCAGCACACACAAAGGCGACTGGCCTCCCTCAAAGGAAAGGAGCCAGAAGAGTCAGAGCTAGACTGTGAGAAAGATGGAAGTCACAAACTTTGTAAAATATTTTTAGAAGTGATGTCCTATCACCTTTTGTATTAGAGGCCACTCACTAGGTTCAGCCAACACTCTGGGGAAGGGTATTATACAAGGTTGTAAACACAGGTAGTGGGGATCATTACAGCCATCTTAGAAGGTTCTCTATTTTTTTTTTTTTACCTCCTACATTCTGGGATTTGGACTTATTATCAGGTAGGATTTGCATGACCTACAAATCGGTAAGTAACATTTCCCAAACTGCCTTACTGAGATCACCTGAACCCACAGCAGGGAATGACTGCATGGGACCCTGCATGGATGTACCACGTGGTTACTGCAGGCACAGGTACAGGTTGCCCTGCCATCTGAGCCTCCCAATGAAAACTTTTGTAAGCCAAAATGGCATAAAGTGAAGGAGCAATTACTATTAATTTAAATGGAAAACTTTTTTGAGCATTCCAGGACCCAAAATTCAGTGCATGCACAATGTCTTTATTGTATGCACTACAATCAAAATGCTTAATTATGGCCTGTTTTACACCAAGCATAGTAACCTAAAAGGCTGTTAGGCTCTTCTGATACCTTGCTGATGGAGGCACAAAATAAATGGAGATAAAGCACAGATTCTCACAGACACCATTCAAAGCTCTGGGTCTTGACTCGGACATGCAGAGTGCTGTTCCTGAGCGAGGCGCCTGGTGGGGGCGCTCACTGCCTCTGTAACTAACTGCTGTGGCAAAACAAGCACCAAATGCTATTTTTTATTTTCATCTTTTTTATAAAAGTGGAAATTATGTTTGAATTTTCTTTTTGTTTTGTTTTGGTTTGTTGTTGTTTTTTGTTTGTTTGTTTTTGTTGTTTGTTTTTTGGTTAGTGAAAATAGCACTAATATACGTGTTTGTAAAAGCAAAGTGGCATAATGTGAACTTTTGAAAATCAGGGATACCTGTATACGCAGCCACTCTAAAGGATGCACTGTAGTGTTCGAAGGTAAAGTGACAAATTATCCTTGTTAAGAAAAAGCAAGACAGGCTCAGTTTGGCTCAGGAAGCAGTCTGTGTCAGGCTCTCACCTAGACTCCTCTCTTGTGTGTGTCACTTTGCTCTTGTTTCCATGCCTTCCTTCCTCGGTGTTATCTCTTATTTCAGGATCCTTATTCTGTTGCAAGAAATTTTCAGTCTGTGCTAATGCAGTTGTTCAAAGGTCATTTGGAGCACAGTTTTTATAAACTGATTTCTACAGTCTTTGCTTCTTTTGCTTCAAGATATCCTGCAAAATGCTTGCTGTCTGTGTTAGTTGTTAACCTCAAGAATGACTTTTATCTGTTCGGTTGGCCCTGTCCCCTTCGCTTGCCTGAGAAAACTGTCTGACCTTGTGACCTTTCTGCCATCTATTTCTCTTTTTTGATCCTGTGGTTAAGGTGATGTTTTATATTTTATTCCCTTGGGCAAGATGAGTCAGTTTTTGGTTATCTGAGTTGAAATGAGGAGTAATACTCTTTGCAATGCTTTATTGTCCTGTCTTCAGTGCCCAATCAGGATAACAATAAGATACAGTTTACCTTATCTAACAAATTCTAAAAAATTGTATTGTTTATCACAATAACAAATATACAATATTTCATTCCTTTTGGCTTTGTCTCTCTGGTAGCTGATTATGTAATCACAAATCAAGAGACTTGTCTTACATAATTAATTTTCTAAATGAATAACTTTATCCAGTTTATATAATTTAGTTGTATACTGGCACAGACCTCCTAATAAAGTTGGAGCATTTTTTTAAAAGGGGAAATTAATGTACTCTACCGATATATAGGTCTTCTCTTTTTGGTCCTTTTATTCAGTAGCTATTGATTCACTAGAGTATGATCCTTAATAAAACAAATACACACACATATATTTTCAGCCCTTGTTTTAATCTTTTGATTCCTTCAGTTTTACAAAAACAAATGAGTACATAAAAGCTGTGAAGACAAGGAGAGACATGTAATTTTATTCCAAAAGTAAAAGACAAATGATTATAGTGTTTTTTAGTTTATAGTTATAGTTTATTTCCCAAATAGAGCTAGATGCCTTATCTTTCTGCTTTAGTTTTAATGCAGTAAAATCTTCAAGTTAGTGTTCTGGCTTATTAAAGACTTGGATTTTTGTTGAGGGAGCCGCATAAAAATATGTAGATTGTGTGAATTCAGGTGTGTGATGTTTTCAACAGACTGCAAATCATAAAATGCAATTTTCTCTTTTTAATGCCAAGTTCATGATATTAAATGGCTTAGAAAATTGTATTAGGTAATTTTCTCCAGTGTATTTGATGCAAATTGCACTAATATTGTGAAGTGCCTTTGTTTAATGCATTTTCTTATAAGTTAGATAAATTAGAATTTCTAAAAGATGCAGTTGAATCAAGATGATTATGATTAGGGAGACAGCTTATACCTCTCTAGCAACGTTAAACATGATTAATGCCCTGCATTACTGATGTAAACCTAAGGAACTTCACCATCTACTCTAATGACCAGGTCTTGCTTATCCTTTAGTAGATAAAGAGTGCTTTGTCTGATAGTTGTGCAATAAAATCTCTTTATTTCTGCCATTGTATGTAGGAGACATTACTAGCTTTCATTAAAACGGTTTTATCACTTAAAGTAGCTATTTGCAGAGACCCTTTAATAATGACTCTATTTATTTAGGGCTTGTAAAAAATTATACTGGATTCTAAAGCAAGATAAGACTCTATTATGCCTTATAATGCTCAGGAAAAGGACTTGTGTTATGTTTTTAAACTAAAGACCTTTGTGGAACGATTAATATATTTAGATGATGGGCTGATACAGCCAGATAAGAATGACTTACTCAGAGCAAGAGTTTGTCTTTGTTGTCTCTTGTCTTTAATGTAAGGTTTCTATTTTACTCACTTATTTCTAAGAGACTATTTTTTTCTTGCTGCTTCCAATCTGTCTTGTATTACCTGCTTTGGGGCTTCTATTCAGACAAGATCTAGGGTATATTGAGTACTTGACAAATAATGAATACTCAATTAATAATAAAGGTTGATTTTACAAATCAATCAATCTCTGGAACTATTGTTTATTCTTACTCTTATGGTAGCATAACCATATATAACTGTTCTGAGATATTTTGTAGGTTAAAAATAACATCAATGTATTAATGGCAGATAATATGTTATCTACAATTTTCTCACCATCATTCTTTCTGCAATACTTTTACTTTTACTGGGTAGAAAGCCCAACATGGCAATTAATCTTATAGAAATTTCAGCCCCTTAGGTAATCTGAGATTCAGGGAGATTAGTACTCCAGTATCACATTACCTAGCCAATGCCTTCTATTGAGATAAAATGAGATGAAAGACAATTTGCAACCAAGCTATCTAAAATGAAAGGTGATACAATCCATAAAAATAAATGTTATTTCAGTGCTCAAGTTGGGGTAGCATATTTGGCGTAAATATGCAAGCATATCTTGTAGTAGTATTATCATTTGTCTTAAACACTTCCTATTTTCTATTCCTGAAATTCAGGGACACATAGATTTACATTTGAATATTTTCCTTAGCTCAAAAATTTCTGTACTCATTTTATTTCATTGAGAAAAAAAGTGAAAAATAAGATAAGGAAAAACCTTAAATTTTAGAAGAGAAAAATGTAACTGATGTAGTCAGAAGCATAGTCAGTAGAATTTATTTATAATGGTATTTTAGGAGAGATAAAGATAATGGTAAAAAATTAAATATGGACCTTAGAACTGTTAAGAGGCAGGGAGTAGAAGCTGGAACTCAAATATGTGAAGTGTGTCCTACCACTGAGGTTCTCTATAAACTAAGTCTTAAGCTGAGATAATGAGATTGAGCCAAGTACTGACAAATGCAGATTATTGCCATTCACATGAGGTGTGGTTTTCAAATGCTGTTGAATAGACTATCCTAATGAGAGAACAGGCCAGACCCAAGAGAGGGAATAGTTAATCAGATCAGGAAGACTTGAGTCTGAGACAAAATCATCTTACAGAGATGAGAGATTCAAGAAAAGTAGAGGAATTTTTCAATGATATCATAACATCTTGAATAACAAAATAAATTTGTACACAGTTATCTGACACCCAGTGCAGTATTCTTTCAAATTTACCCAGACTCTTTTTACCAAAAATATATGTAAATATTGAGGATTTTTAATTGAAGAGAAGACTTAGTAATGGGGATTAAATAACTGAGTCCATATTTATAAAACTATATAGACTCTAACTCAGTGTCATATAAATAAATTTAGTAATGTTTGATAATAAAGAAGAAAAGGATGACTTGCCCTTCTTTCATCTACCATAGTCTGTGGTTATTCTAAACATTTTCAGTAATATGTTATTTTCTAACAAAAATTAAATGGCCATAGTACACCACTACAGCAGAAAGTTAAAAAATATATAGATAGACACATTTTGCTATGATTTGGAAAGTTTCCAACAAAACCACTCATTTAGGATTTAGTCATTTATCTTGCAGACCTTTGCTATTAACATTCATGTCATATTTTTGAATATAAGCCATTAACTGCTTTCACAATAGTGAAGATTAGAGATGTACTTGGGAACTCTAAGAGGAGCATTGCCATTTACCTTTGTAATTGAGGTAGATTATTCAGAAAAAGACTCAATGTAAAAGAGTCTTATGATTGCAAGTTATTACTCTAATGGAAAGTGATTAAGATTTAATGGTATCAGTCTGGTTTGATTTACTTTCAAACATAGCTCATAGCATGACTTGACCTTTCTCAAGACTCAGGATCCAGGTAGTAGTAGTAGTATTGAATAAAAATGATTTCACAGTCATGGAAAGCAGTTGCCAGCATGCTTTTGAGAACTTAAAAAAATATGTTCTTATATTTCTTATAATACAATGTTAATATTCACATCTGAAAACTCAATATATTTCATTTTTCTGTATTATATTAGAGTTTGTCTACAAAAGTATATTTTTCTCTATGGTCTTTTGGGTTATAAAAATCAAATCCCCAAAATATTCCAGATTACAACAGATATATATTTTTTTCCACTATTCTACATCTTAAATTCATTTTGTAGGATCATTCTTTCTAAAAAGAATTCAGTGACAGAAAAAATACATTTTGGTAACTTAGAACTGCTCTTTCCTTTAATATGATAACTAGTCACAAAAAGGCAGAATTATGTAGTAACTATACTCACACACTTAATGAGAGAGCAGAGACTAGAAATTAGGTGATATTCAGAAGCTATTGAAATTTGTTTTGTTTTAATGGAAACTGAAAAAAATCAACAGCAGATGTTAATCAACATGATTATCAAAAGAAAAAATTATAAGTGAAAAAGTCTCAGAAATGTCACAGTGTTGCATTTGGTTGTGTGGATGGTTACATTCACAGGCTCTGGGTAGACGTACCTTTTTTGGAAGGAGGTGTCACAATTCAACCTGTTATATCTACATACTCATATACTAATAAGAGACATGCCAGCCCTTTAACCTACATCTTCACACTCCAAATCCAATATTATTTGTTAATTTTCAGGTTTCAAAAGTTGTGTATGACAAGATAAAATAGGATTTTTAAAGTGACTTACATCCACTTAAAAATAGTGAAATTAAATTTGAGAAGGTCAGAGAAAAATTACATTGTCTTTCTCGCTGTTATTTGTTTTTTTACTGAGTTTAGATATTGTGCTAGTAAATTGAATGTATCTAATAAATATATTATTTCATTTAATTTTCACAACAGTGGTGGAATGTACACTTTTTTCTAATTTTGTAGATAGAGACATCAATATTTAGCTGAGCTAACTAATACGCTCAGACCACAAATTGGTGAAGAAGAATGATGAAATTGGGAACCTGATCTCACTGCAGAAGTTGCTCATAATACCATATCTGAACTCAATCTGTTCCACTTCATCCCTTGAGTATGGTCATACATTAGATGTTTCATAAGCTCTAGAGTTAGTTTGTCCAGGGTGACAATTCTGTTTCAACCAACTTAATGTCCTCTAGGGTTCCTAGCTCACCCTTCCCTTTATCCTCCTCTTTTCTGCACTCCATCCACATAACACTTCTTACTCCCTGTTGCCAAAGGCTCTTTCCACATGTTTTTTCCTCTACCTGACTCTCTTTTGCTTCCTTTTTCTTTTTTTCCCTTTTTCCTAAAAAAATAAATTTTGGGGGGTGACATTGGCTGATACAATTATATAGGTTTTAAATATACAATTCTATGATACATCACCTGTATATTGTATCATGTGTTTACCACCCAAAGTCAAATCTTCCAACCCCCTTTATCCTTCACTGTCCCCTCAACTCCCTCCCTCTTGTAACCACCATACTGTTGTCTGTATCTATGAGTTTTTATTCGTTTGTTTTTCATCTTTGTTCATTTGTTGCTTATAGTTTATATCCCACATATAAGCAAAATCATATAGTTCCTAACTTTTTCTGTCTGATTTATTTCAGTTAGCATGATATTCTCAAGGTTCATCCATGTTGCTGCAAATGGCAGTATTTCATTTTTTCTTACGGCTGAGTAGCATTTTATTGTATATATGTGTATGTACCACATCTTCTTTATCCAATCATTAATAAGGGACACTTTGGTTGTTTTCATTGCATTCTTTTTCCAATCAAAGTAGAGTTTCCTCAGAAGCAGAATTTCAATGGAAATATTGTCATTCCCTTTTTCCCCCTGTTTCTGTGATACCAACAGCATGCTTTACTAATTTTTCTCCTATCTATCTGGCTATTTTTTCTTAGTCTCCTTTTCCACCCCATGCTGTGAAGGCTGATACTTCACAAAGCTCTCTTCTAGATTTTTTCTTCCCATTTCATACATTTTCCCAAGGATAGTCTATCCAGACTCACATTGTAGAGAAAAAAAAAAAAAAAAAAAAAAAAAAAACAATTTCCTCTCTACCCTTCCTAGTTCTTTGCTGGGACTCCTTAACAAAAAAAAAAAAAAAAAAAAAAAAAAAAAACAAAACACCCAAAAAACAAATAAAACCACACATTAACAAGACAAAAACAACTAGCAATTTATTAACATACATACCTCGTTTACATGGGAGATGACCAGGGAAGAATGAGCTAACCTGAAGCAGTGCCTTAGAACTCAGGTTTATATAACATGGTCAACAAAGAACAAGTTTATGGAGAAATGGCAGGACAAAGGAAGGCAGTTTTGGGACAAAGGAAGGCTAGCTAGTAAAGTTTATTATGTAAATTCCTCTGGTGCTAACACCAGGCTGAAGGTGTTCAAAGTCTCCTAAAGGTGAGGGGAGGAGAAACACCTTTGAAAATAGATGTCCTCCTTTTAGACAACTAGAGACAGTGTAAGAAAAATTTCTTTATCTGCTCCTTCTCACTTGCTGTTTAGCTGAAATAATCCTTATACCAAACTGGCATATTTTGGAATGCATATGCTGCCATCCATTCTTCTTTATACAGCTAAACATTTATACTGAAGGAGCTTCTTGCCCAGATTTCTATCACTGCATAGTTAAGTGCTTCCTTAAACCTTCCTTGTGGTACTTATATGGGACTCTAACTCAGTACATCTCTGCACCTTCCTCTACCCTTCAGTTTATTCTTCACTTTAGTTTTCCCACTCGAGCCTATGGTACCAAAACTTTTACCTGGGGGTTATGTGTCCTTTTTCTACTCTGATGACCCCTCATTTAATCAGTGAAAAACTTATTGATTCTACCTACTGAACATTTTTTCTAATTGCTTGCTTTTATTCATTTTCAATATCAATACCCTAGCCATCATTATCTATTCTATAGAAACTATATAAACCCCAGCTTTCAGTCTTGCCCCGACTCCCCATGCCCAGTCTATGTTCCACATTACAGTCAGAGTACCTCCCACAGTGAAAAGTTGATTATGTATTTCTATGGCTTTAAAATCACTTAAGAGTTCTCAGCTCTCTCAGGAT
This sequence comes from Anoura caudifer, assembly GCA_004027475.1. Lineage (NCBI taxonomy): Eukaryota > Metazoa > Chordata > Mammalia > Chiroptera > Phyllostomidae > Anoura > Anoura caudifer. The sequence continues at coordinate 10,608 of PVKU01010063.1, read as the reverse complement.
AAAGCCCAAACTCTTGTGAAACCTATGACCAGGCTTTGGTTTTCCTCCCTAGACTCTTTCCTCTACCCATTTTTAGTTTAGGCATACAGAACTGGTTTCATTTACAAGATTATACAATGTAATTGATGCTATTGAACTAGCCCTGCTGCCCTTCACTTCATTAATATTTTCTAAACCCCATATTAGGAATCAAGTATTCCAGAAAGCTTTACTTGCCCTAAACTAGGGTTATGTGTCTCTTCTTATGTCCTATATCATCACACACTCATACAACTATGCCGTTACATCATTCCTCACACTGAAACATAACTGTCTGTGGGGTGCGCCTGATGAAGTCAGAGACAGTGTTCTTCCTGTTCCTCAGTTTATTTCCAGCATCCAGCACAATTACTAGGACATAGTAAGTATTACTTAATGAAAGAATGATTATAGTCTCTTGATTTAGACTTTTTAAATGACATCTATTTATTTTTAAATATATTTTTATAAGAATTGGTAATGAATTTTAAAAAGTGATTTTTTTAGAAACACTAGATGGAAATAATTAGATCCACCTTGCTTAACAGGTTGAATACAATCTTTTTTTTCCCTCCACCTTCCTTTCTTCACACTGCTGCAAACTACAGAACCAAAAGAAAAATTATATTGTTACTTTTAACTGATTATTTTATTTAATATACTGCTCATCATTTTCAGATATTGCTAGGTCATTATTTTAAGCAATGTCTGCTAATTTTATTTTGTTATTTTATTTACCCTTTGCACAGGATTTTTCATAGAAGGACATTGTTGAGAACCATTATACTCTTTATCTGTAATATTTGTCTAACTTCCAATATAATTAGATTATAATTTTATTACTAGCAAATGGTTTTACTATTAGTATTCATTATTTTATATACTATTACACATCATTTTAATTTTCTCTTTTATTTTTATTTATTTTTTTCTTGTATTATTATTCATTGTTGTGTTATTTTCTTTTTTAATATTTTAATTGTTGTTCTTGTACAGTTTTCTGTCTTCTGCTCCCATTCCAGCCCACCACTCCAGCCCTCCCCACCTCCCTCCCATTTCCACCCCCACTAGTTTTTGTCCATTTGTCATTTATACTTGTTGTTCCAAACCCTTCCCCTTTACTCCTGAAAATCCCTAACCTCTCCCCTCTGGTGACTATCAACTTCTTCTCAATTTCAGTGACTTTGGTTATATTATGCTTGGTTTTTTTTTTTTTTTTTTTTAATTTTATTAGTTTCCTGTTAAAGGTTACATCATATGGTATTTGTCTCTCACCTCCTGGCTTATTTTGCTTAGCATAATGCTCTCCAGTTCCATCCATGCTGTCTCAAAGGGTAGGAGCCCCTTCTTTCTTTCTGCTGCATAGAATTCCATTGTGTAAATGTACCATAGTTTCTTGATCCATTCATTTACTGATGGGCACCTAGGTTGCTTCCAACACTTGGCTAGCTAATGTAAATTGTACTGCTATGAACACTGGGGTGCATAGATTCTTTTGGATTGGTGTTTCAGGGTTCTTAGGATATAATCCTAGCAGTGGAATTGCTGGGTCAAAAGGCAGATCCATTTTTAGTTTTCTTAGAAAATTCCATACTGCTTTCCACAGTGGTTGTACCAGTCTGCAATCCCACCAACAGTGCACTAGGGTCCCCTTTTCTCCACAACCTCTCCAACACTTGTTTGTTTCTTTGTGATGGTCATTCTGACTGGTGTGAAGTGGTATCTCATTGTGGTTTTAATTTGCATCTCCCTGATAGCTAGCGATATTGAGCATCTTTTCATGTATCTCTGGATCCTCTGTATGTCCTCCTTGGAGAAGTGTCTGTTCAAGTCTTCTGCCCATTTTTTAATTGGGTTGCTTGTTTTCTTAGAGTGGAGTCATGTAAGTTCTTTATATATTTTGGAGATTAAACCCTTGCCTGAGGTATCATTGGCAAATATGTTTTCCCATACAGTTGGTTCTCTTTTAATTTTAATCCTGTTTTCTTTAGCCATGCAGAAGCTTTTTATTTTGATGAGATCCCATTTATTTATTCCTTCCTTTATATCCCTTGCTTTAAGGGACATGTCAGTAAAAATGTTATTGCATGAAACCTGAGATTTTCCTGCCTATGTTTTACTCTATGACTTTAATGGTGTCACGGCTTATATTTAAATCTTTTATCCACCTTGAATTTATTTTTGTGTATGGTGTAAGCTGGTGCTCGAGTTTCATTTTTTTGCACGTAGCTGTCCAATTCTTCCAACACCATTTGCTGAAGAGGCTATTTTTACTCCATTTTATGTTGATGCCTCCTTTGTCAAATATTAATTGACCATAGAGAATTGGGTTTATTTCTGGGCTCTCTGTTCTATTCCACTGCTCCATGTCCCTGTTTTTGTGCCCCTACCAGGCTGTTTTGATTACAGTGGCCTTGTAATACAGTTTCGTGTCAGGTATTGTGATCCCTCCTATTTTGTTCTTCTTTCTCAAAATTGTTGCAACTATTCGAGGTCGTTTATGATTCCATACAAATTTTTGAGGTGTTTGTTCTATATCTGTGAAATATGCCATTGGTACTTTGATAGGTATTGCATTGAATCTGTAAATTGCTTTGGGTAGTATGGACATTTTAATGATGTTAATTCTTCTTATCCACAAACACAGTATATGTTTCCATTTGTTTGTCTTCCTTGATTTCTTTCTTCAGCATTGTGTAGTTTTCTGAGTATAGATCTTTTACTTCCTTGGTTAGGTTTATTCCTAGGTATTTTATTTTTCTTTTTGCTATATCAAATGGGATTTTTCCTTGACTTCTGCTTCTACTCTTTCATTGTTGGTATACAAAAATGCCTCTGATTTCTGGATATTGACTTTGTATCCTGCTGTTTGGCCAAATTCATTTATTAGGTTGAGCAGCTTTTTGGCTGAGTCCATAGGATTTTCTATATATACTGTCATCTGCAAACAATGATAGTTTTGTTTCCTCCTTTCCAATTTGGATGCCTTTTATTTCCTTTTCTTGTCTAATTGTTGTGGCTAAGACTTCCAATACTATATTGAATAGAAGTGGTAAAAGTGGACAACCTTTCATTGTTCCTGATCTTAGTGGAAAAGATTTTGGTTTTTGCCCATTGAGTATGATGTTGGCTGTAGGTCTCTCATACATGGCCTTGATTATGTTGAGGAAAGCTCCCTCTATTCCAACTTTGCTGAGTGTTTTTATCATAAATGGTTGCTGTACCTTATCAAATGTTTTTTCCACATCTATTGATGTGATCATGTGATTTTTGACTTTGCTTTTGTTTATGTGATGTATTACGTTTACTGATTTGCAAATATTGAACCATCCTTGTGTCCCTGGGATGAATCCCAGTTGGTCATGGTGTATGATCTTTTTAATGTATTGTTGGATGCAGTTTACCAATATTTTGTTGAGGATTTAGCGTCTATGTTCATCAGCAATATGGGCCTAAAGTTTTCTTTCTTTGTTGTGTCTTTATCTGATTTTGGGATTAGGATGATGCTGGCTTCATGAAAAGAGTTTGGGAGTCTTCCATCTTCTTGGATGTTTTGGAATATCTATGAATGATAGGGGTTAGCTCTTCCTTAAATGCTTTCTAAAATTCTCTTGTGAAACCATCCGGTCCTGGGTTTTTGTGTGTTGGGTTTTTTTTGATTACTGCTTCTATTTCATCTGCTGTTATTGGTCTGTTCAAGCTTTCTGCTTCTTCTTCATTAAGTTTTGCGATATTATATTTTTCTAGAAACTTGTCCATTTCACCTAGGTTTCAAATTTCTTGGCATAGAGTTCTTCATAGTAATTTCTTACAATCCTTTTTATTTCTGTGGTGTCAGTTGTAATCTCTCCTCTTTCATTTCTGATTGTGTTCATTTGGGTCCTCTCTCTTTTTTTCTTGATGAGCCTGTTTAAAGGCTTGTCAATTTTGTTTATCTTTTCAAAGAACCAGCTTCTGGATTCATTGATCCTTAAATTGTGCTTTTATTCTTTATGTCATTTAATTCTGCTCTGATCTTGGTTATTTCCTTCCTTCTACTTGTTCTGGGCTGTTTTTGTTGTTGTTCCTCAAGTTCTTGTAGGTGTAAGGTTAAGTTGTTTGTTTGAAATGTTTCTATCTTTTTTAGGTAGGCCTGCATCACTATGAACTTCCCTCTGAGGACTGCCTTCACTGTGTCCCATTAGTTTTGGGTCATTGTGAGTTCATTATCATTTGTTTCTGGAAACTTTTTGATATTCTCCCTAATTTCATTCTTGACCAATTCATTGTTTAATAAAATGCTATTCAATCTCCACAATTTTGAGGATTTTGGGTTTTTCCCCTTGGGGTTGGTTTCTAGTTTCAGTCCCTTGTGGTTGGAGAAAATGCTTGGTATGATTTCAATTTTCTTGAATTTGTTGATGCTTGTTTTGTGTCCTATAATGTGGTCTATCTTTGAAAATGTTCCATGTGCATTAGAAAAGAATGTGTATTTAGTTTCTTTGGGATGAAGGGCTCTATATATATCAATTAAGTCCATCTCATCCAGAATATTGTTCAATGCCACAATAACTTTGTTGATTTTTTGTTTGGAAGATCTGCCCATTTTTGACAGTGGGGTGTTAAAATCCCTACTGTAATTGTGTTGCTGTCAATATCTTTCTTAAAGTCCTCTAAGATTTTCTTTATGTATTTAGGTGCTCCTATGTTGGGTGCATATATATTTATGATGTTTATGTCTTCTTGGTGGATTCTTCACTTGAGTATTATGAAGTGACCTTCTGGGTCTCTCTTTATGGCTCTTCTTTTGAAGTCTATTTTGTCTGGTATGAGTATTGCTATCCCGGCTTTTTTTCCCTGTCCATTTGCTTGGAAAATTTGTTTCCAGCCCTTCACTTTGAGTCTGTGTAGGTCTTTTGTCCTGAGGTGGGTCTCTTGTAGGCAGCATATGTGTGGGTCATGCTTTCTTATCCATTCTGCTATTCTATGTCTTTTGATTGGAACATTTAATCCATTTACATTTAAAGTTATTATTGATAGGTACTGATTCATTGCCATTTTCAGTACCTGTGTTCCCCTCTCTCTCTCTCCCTTTTCCTTCCTTTCCTTAAAACAGTCCCTTCAGCATCTCATGCAGAACTTATTTGGTAGAGGTGTATTCTTTAGACTTCTTTTGTCTGGGAAGCTCTTTATTTGGCCTTCTATCTTAATTGAAAGCCATGCTGGGTAAAGTAGTCTTTGTTGAAGGCCTTTGGTTCTCATTATTTTGATTATTGTTTGCCATTCTCTTCTCTCTTGGAGCATTTCCATTGAGAAGTCAGCTGCTAGCCTTATCGGGGCTCCCTGGTATGTTACATCCTTTTTCTCCCTTGCTGCCTTTCAGATTCTCTCCTTGTCTTGGAATTTTGCCATTTTAATTATGATGGGTCTTGAAGTGGGCTTCTTTGGGTTCCTCTTGATTGGGACTCTCTGTGTTTCCTAGATTTGTGTGACTTTTTCTCTCATCAAATTAGGGAAGTTTTCCATCGTTACTGTTTTAAATAGGTTTTCTATCCCTTGCTCTTCTTCTTCTCCTTCTGGTATCCCTATTATACAGATATTATTATGTTTCATATTGTCTTGCATTTCTCTTAATCCCTCTTCATTGTTTCTGAGCCTTTTTTCCTTTTCTTGCTCTTTCTGTGTGTTTTTTTCTACTTGGTTCTCCAATTCGCTAATCCAATCTTCTGCTTCATCAATTCTGCTTTTCATTCCTTCCACTTTGTTCTTCAGTTCATAAATTCTATTCTTCATTTCCTCTTGGCCCTTGCTGGTAGTTTCTATTTCCTTCTTCATGTTGATATAGTTTGCAGTGAGTTCTTTGTAGCTTCACTGTAATTTCTGGTAGCTCATTGAGAGCTCATGGAGCTTCCTGACAACCATTGTTTTGAACTCAAAATCTGACAGTTGAGTGGCCTCTGTTTCATTTAGCATATTTTGTGGGGCTTCCTCCTTTCCTTTCATTTGGGGATTATTTCTTTGTATTCTCATTGTTTTTGAGGCTCTTCTTATTAGCCTTAGCTTCTTAAATTGGTCTGTTCTGGCTCCCTGGGTTTATGGTGTGAACTTCTGTGGTAGAATACCTATGAGATTCAATGGTGCTGTCTCCTTCAGGTATCCTGGTGTTCACAGGTTGCATTGTCTTAACTGTTGAAATGCCCCCTCCTTTGGACCAACTCTGGTTTTTTCACAGTTCCATGGTTGGTTTACTTTTTGTTCTTGTTTTGTTTTTGTCTCAGTCGTGGGTATTTAAAAAGAGAAAAGAGGAAAAAATGGAAAGAGAAGAAAGAAGAGAAGAAAGAAACAGAAAAAAAGAGGAAGGAAGAAGAGATAAAATTGGAAAGAAAGGAAGAAGGAATAAGACAAGAAAGAAGTAACAAGAAGCAAAGGGCGTTGAGGGGTAAAAAAAGATAAAAATGGTGAAAAATAATAGTAAGAAATTAAAATTAAAAAAAAGAAAAAAGAAAAGAAAAGAAAAAAAGCAACAAGAAAACAAAACAAAACAAAACAAAACACCTCAACAATTTTTGCTGTTTTCAATCTTGCCGAGTTGGTGTTTCTGGTCTTGCTGGCTGCAATGGCCTAAGGATGACAGTATCGCTTTTCTCCTTGTTCAGCATTCAGTTATCTTTGTGCTAATGATCTCAGAGCTAGCCCTGGGCCTCTCCACCCAGGGACTCAGGCGTACATTCTGAGGAAGCACATGCCTACCCCAGTTGCACAGGGGTGCCTATGCTCTCAGCCACCTGCAGTCACACACGGGCGCCAAACCTCGCACAATCATCCTCACTGGTGGGCTCGGACAGTCACACTAACTCAGGCATGCAGCCATTCCAATGGCACCCAGTGCCTAAGGTCCAGTGAGCTCAGGCGTGTGGCTGTCCCTATGGCACTGGGAGCCGAAGGTCCTGCGAGCTCAGGAGAGCAGCCGTCCCGCAGATGCCAGAGCCAAAGGTCCCCAACGCTCAGGCACGCGGCTGTCCCAGTGACAACAGGAGTCGTTTAGGTCCCGTGAGCTCAGGTGTGCGGCTGTCTCAATGGCTCTAGCTGCCTACAATCAGGTGAGCGCTGGTGTGCAGTCCTCCCCGGGATCTGCATGGATGTTCACACCCCCAGCTTGTCTGCCACTGAGACCCCAGCTCCTCTCTGTGAGATTTCAAGCAACTGGGTTTATCCCAGTGCCGCTAAAACTTTGTTTGGCTGGGGAGGGAGCGGTTGACCCAGCTCCTTCCCTAATCTTGTGGCGAGCCTGGCGAGAGCCAGCCTGGGCCTCAGACCTGGCCCTGGTGTCTGCGCTGCCCCTTGGGCTCTTATTGTTCTGAAGTACTCTCCTCATGGTCTGATTTTTCAGTGTCCACTACAATTTGTGAACTCCTGTTTTCAAATATGCTGTGTTTCTGATGGCTGTTTGCTCTGTTCTGACATAAATTGACCAGGATTTTCTCCCGTGTGTAGGAGGAAGTGAAATGCGCTCCTTCCTACAGCGCTGCCATCTTCCTCTCCTCTCTTTCTCAATTACATGTATTCCTTAATCTCCTATTATGAAGATTTCTTCATTTTCCCTGTAAATATAATAGGTTTTCATTGCTTTCTGGTTCTTTAATTTTATTTTTTATGTAGCCTCCAGAAGATATGACTAAAATGACTACTATAGTACTATATTTAAGATAAAGAGATATTATTGATTCATAAATTGAGGTATTACAATGCGTGTCCTATTTCTGGCCTCTTTTGATATGGTTTAATACCTCATTCCATTTTTATTGTCTCTAGGTAGTGAACAAATGTCTTCATTGAATTGTACAAAAAGATACATAAATCTTATTCTTGAGAAAATTACATTTAGTTCAGAGTTCATCAGTGTGTTTGAGTAATTTGAATATATTTTTCAAATGTGTTTTGCCTTTACGTATTTTAAACAGATTTTACCAACCTTTGTGCTTCTTAATTTCTATATGTTGTTAGGTCTTTTGGAATTCACACTGTTTACTAATCTCAAGAAAATTAAAATATATTTTTTGTAAATTTTAAAGCTTCACCTTTTTTTCTAGATCATTAACAAAAGTATTAAATAGACACAGCTCTGAATCCTAGACTAACCCTGCTAATTAAGCTCTTTGCTTCCTGAGGATTTGGAAGTTATTTCCAATCAATTTCTACCACGTAACTTGTTTTTAGTGGTTTAGGGCCTTCCCCATGGGGGGTAGAGGGCCCTGAGCAAATCATTTTGCAATTTCATGGCTTAACATTTTTATTCAAATGAAATTCTGTGAAAGTTAACAGCAAACACATCCTTAAAGGATAAAGCTCCTGGAGGTATGCCTAAAGAAGCCAATTCTTTCTCGGGAGCAAACCCATATCCAGACCTTTTTGCAATACTTTTTTTATGAGCCAGAGCTTTACAAATTTTAGAGTTCATAGAGAATCACCTGGGGGAGAATGTTAAAAATGTAGGTTCCTATGTCTCCCCTTAGATTTGCTGAAAGAGAATCTGGCATAATTTGGTTGATTGACTTCACCCTTTGAAGAAAAGCTGCCCTAGATGAATTACAGTTGTCTAACCTGTGGTTTCTCAAAATCTTTTCCAAGTATTAGAAGAATCAGCATCATCTGGGAGTTTGTTGGAAATGCACAATCTCAGACCGCTTCCTAGGGTGCACAATCAGAATCTGAATTTTTAACAATAGTCTGAGTTGTTTGCCCATTAAAATTTGAGAAGCATCATATCAAACATACTTTGAGAAACACTACAGTGTAAAAAATCCATCACATGCTATGTGTAGACCCAAATTTCAATTCTTCCTCAAATCTCCTCTAACATTTACTAATTTACCTAAGATCTAGGCCTTGCTGTATTATTGGTATGTGTTTCACTGAATACTGAATATGTAAATGATTCTTGTCTAACAAAATTCATTATGTAGTACATTATGTTTAACTTGCCATTATAATTTTTATAAAGCCTTGAGTAGATATGTACTTTGTCTCTTTTATCCTTTTGTGCTAAAGAAAAAAATATTCGTTACTCTTGTTAAAGGCAGTAAAGAGGACTTTATTCAAGAAGGATGACTGCAATGAGATTTTGCAGTAGTGATGAGAGATTCAGTTCAATTCTAGGTAAAACAAAAATAAGTGAAGATTTATGGCCAAGGAGCAGGATATGTAGGGGTCAGTAAATAGAAAATGACTAGAATAATACACCAAGGCTAGGGAGATTTTTCCAGATTTTTGCTGAAAGCAGACCAAGGTGGTGGGAGGAATTTGACCAGATATCCATGTTACTAACATACCAAGAGTGGGATATTTAACTAAATTGACTCAGCAGATTTCTTTATAAAACTGTACTTATGGGGCTAAACGCAAAACCCAAGATTGGGGCTCAGTAAAAAAAGAAGAGGAACCTGACTCAAATTTGGTCAAGGAGAGTGTCTTTGTCAGGTATTACAAATGCATTTTATAGCCTTTAAAATGTTGGGGAATTTTAAAAGCCATGTTAATTTCCTGCTTCCATAATATTCTAGCTTCTTGGAAATTGCCTGGTCTTCATTTTCCTTATAAATATTTTTTAGAGCAGCTTAGTTTTAATCTTTGTTGTAAAAAATTCAGATAATAGGTATTATCTTTAAAACTAACAGATTTTAAGTCGAGATTGTGATTCCATGATGTATAAGATAACCATTTACCCCTATAAAAATGTAAGCAAGCATGTATTTTTAATCATATACTATGAATTTCAGTGAATAAATTTATTTACCATTCCACTTATATTTGTGGTTTATTGTCTATTTCAATCCAAATGAATATGTGTTTTTTTTATTTAAAACCAAAGCTTAAGTGAATGTTTACATATTTAACCAGAGAAGCATTGATATGAAAATTGGGTTGCAGGCAAAATAATTAAATATTTTTTAAGAATGAACTTACATTTAATATATGCCATAACTATGCTTGTAAGTGAAATTAAGAAATAAAAGGAGGTAAGTCTCAGGGGAGGGAGCTGGGACATCGCTCCCTGGTCAGCTCCTTGGCACGCCAGCATAAACCTGGTCGCTTGAAATCTCACAGACAGGAGCTAAGATCTCATAGCCCCTGGAGAATCAAACGCGGGAGCTGGAGCGCGCGCCTTTGTCTGCGCCCACACGACATTGAAAAACCAGCCGCTCCCTGATCAGCCAAGCAGGGACCTGGAAGCTCCTTGGTCTGCACCCGCGCAACATTGTAAACAGCAGCTAGGGGATCGGTGCATTAGCGCGCCCAGGGAGACCCGGCGCGACAGGGCGCGCAGTCGCTGGGCACCATAGGGGTTGAACCGTGTTCGTGGGACAGTTGGAACCTGTGCAAGGAAGACTCAGGGAACATCGGGGCTTGTGAGTGCGCGACCACAGTTCGCGCCTGGGTCCCTGGGCAGAGAATCTAGGGACACCTCTGAGGACAGTGGGCCAGAGAAAACTGAATGCTGAACAAGGGAAAAATAAAAAAATAAAAATAATACGGTCACCCCTCGGCCACTGCAGTCTTCATGACCAGAAAAATCAGCTTGGCAAGATTGATAACAGCAAGAATTAGCGGTTT
>PVKU01010062.1:0-55697 GCA_004027475.1 Anoura caudifer | reverse complement strand
TATAAGGTTTAAAAGCTCCTACAGGCATAGCCGCAGGGGGTACTTTGCAACAGTAAACATCCTGATAGGTACATTGTTTAAGTATTCCTTTGAACTTCCCTTGGGAATGATCTGATAACAAGGCAGGCAGAACAATGCAAGGACCTTAATGCCCTGAGGCCGAGGACCAGGCCCATACATCATTTTCACAATGTCAGACTCTTACTCTCGACCCCTTAGCAGGCATAATAGTTCCCTACACTGATCCGATCTTCTGCTTCATCAATTCTGCTTTCATTCCTTCCACTGTGTTCTTCAGTTCAGAAATTGTATTTTTCATTTCTTCTTGGCCTTTGTTGATAGTTCCTATTTCCTTTTTCATGTTGATATAGTTTGTAGTGAGTTCATCATAGCTTCCCTGTAGTTTCTGGTACCTCATAGAGAGTTCATGGAGCTCCTGACAACCATTGCTTTGAACTCAATATATGATAGTTGAGTTACTTCTGTTTCATTTAGCATTCTTTCTGGTGTTTCCCTGTTTTCTTTCATTTGGGGATTGTTTCTTTGTCTTCCCATTGTTTGTGAGACTCTTCTTTTAGCCTCAGCTTCTTAAATTGATCTGTTCTGGCTCCCTGGGTTTATGGTAGAATACCTGTGAAGTTCAGTGGTGCTGTCTCCTTCAGGTATCCTGGTGTTCACAGCTTCCACTGTATCAGCTTTTTGAATGCCCCATCTTTGGGACCAACTCTGTTTTTTTTTTTTTTTTTTTTTTGCTTTTGTCTCACTTTTGGGATTTTAAAAAGAGAAAAGAGGAAGAAAAAAATGAAAAAGGAAGAAAGAAAGAGGAAGTAAGAAAAGATAAAACTGGAAAGAAAGAAGGAATAAAAGAAGAAAGAAGTAAAGTGAAGCAAAAGGAGTTGAGGGGCGAAAAAGATAAAAATAATGAAGAAATTTAAAAAGTTATTTAAAAAAACAAAAAAGAAATACAAACAAACAAACAAACAAAAACAAAAACAAAAACAAAATCTCTGGCTGTTTTCACACTTGCCTAGCTGGATTTTCTGTTCTCACTAGCTGCAAAGGCTGAGGGGTGATGGTATGGCTTTTCTCTCTGTTCAGCACTCAGTTATCTTTGGGCTACTCCTCCCAGGGCTAGCCCAGTGCCTCTCTGCACAGGGCCTGGGGAGTATGTTCTGAGCCTCCTGGGGAGCATGCACTTTTTCCGATGTCATGGGTGTGAGCTCAGTCTCCTACGCCGTGCACTTACTCCAATTTCACAGGAGTGAGCTCTGGGTTTCCCATGGATTGTGCGCACTCCCTGGGTTCACATGTGCAGACTCCAATTCTCCCACAGGTCACTCACATTCTCTGGGTTCCCAGGGTGGGCCACAGGTCTCAGGTCTGCGGTCCCTTGCAGACCCAGCTCCCTCCCTAGAGCCAGATAGCAGGCCTGGCAAGTGCCGGGACTGGGGCCTCAGCAGCCCTGGTCTCCACTCTGATCCCTGGGCTCTTCTTGTTGTGAAGTACTCTCCTTACTGTCTGATTTTTCAATGTCCGCTACAACCTTCGATCTCCTACTTTCAAATATGCTGTGTTTCTGCTAGTTGACAACCCTGTTTCTCCACAGAACAGCCAGGTTCCTCTACTCCGTGTGCAGGGGGAAATGGAATCTGCTCCCTCCTACTGTGCCGCCATCTTCTTTCTTCCCACATCCTGCATTTCTAATAAGCTTCCAAGTAGTAGGAATGGCTTATGTTACTGTATTTTCAACTATAATCACTATGCTGCCCATAGCTCTCCAGGACTTATTTATGTACTAGTTTAAATTTTGTACCTGTAAAAAACCATGTTCCTGATTCCTCTGTCCCCATCCTCTTGGTAATCACTACTCTTCTCTCTGTTTTGATGTTTAGCTTTTTGAGATTTCAAGTATTAGTGATATCATATAGTATTTGTCTTTCTCAGTCTGAATTATCCCATTTATGTCCATCTGTGTTGTAAATGGCGAGATTTCCTTCTTTTTCAAAATAGTATTCCTTTATAAATATATACAGCATCAAATAGTAGTTCATTATAAATGTGTGTGATTGTGTGTATACCACTATTACTGCTTTTTTGTTCATTTATGTGTTGACAGACGTAGATTGCTTCCATATGTTAACTTTTGTGAATAATGCTGCAATAAACATGGAATTGTGTATGCCTCTTTAAACTCCTGTTTTTGTTTCCTTTGAATATATATCTAAAAATGAAATTGCTGGATCATATGGTTGTTTTATTTTTAATTTTTTGAGAAACCTTCATATAGTTTTCCATAGTGGCTGCACCAATTTACATTTCTATCAATAGTGCTCAAGGATTACCCTTTCTCCACATCTTTGCCAACACTTCTCTCTTGCCTTTTTAATGGCAATATCTAATTTATATTATATTCTAATAAGTGTGAGGTGATATCTCACTATGGTTTGATTAACTTTTTCACCTTTCCAACAGTCATTCGTATGTCTTCCTTGGTAAAATGTCTACTTAGTTCCTCTGCCCATTTTATAAAATCAGATTTCTTTTGTTATTGAGTTGTATGAGTTCTTTATGTACAAAGTGGATATACGTATCATTCAAATATCTGAAAAAAAACAACTATGTCATCAGTTCTGTGGTTGAAAACATTCAAATTTGCAGTCCTATCTCCATCAATGGAGAAGAAATTTATAGGCTCAACAGTCTTAATTCCCTGGCTGACCCTCATGTTTCATTTACCACAAGGTCCCTAACTCTTATGATGCACAAAATCAATTTTGTATTACTGTGACTCGTAAACTAATTTCTTTCTTTAAAAAAGATGTTGTTTAAGAAAATGTAATGGCTAAATTAAATTTAATTTGAATGAAAAAAATATTTCTCAGTGTGTTATCTCTGATTGACTAAAAGACCAGGTAAATGAGAGTCATCCAGTCACCAAGTAAATCCAAATGAAGTAAACAGCCAAATGTGATATTCAGTTTATTTTATGTATTTCCTTAAAATGTTGAAAACTCAGTGGTTTTCATGCATTTCAAAATTAAGTATAAAATTGTTGAATATAACTTAAGGGAATTGAAAAAGGCTAGAAACAAAATGTGAAATTACATATGTTTTTAAAAAGGAACTGAAATTCTAGAGATGAAAATTAAAACTGGTAAATTGGGTTTAGAAAATATGGGAGTTTTTGTTACTAGTCCTGCAATTTTTCTTCAAGTCCAAAATTATTTACAAAAGTACAAAATAAAATTTTTAAAAAAGAAAAAATAAAACAATCAAAATTAAAAACTCAGTTTAACAGTATTAGAACCTAGCCAAATAAAGAGTTAGCAAACTGGAAGCTTGATTAAAAAAAAAAAAAAAAGAAATGAAGAAATGAAGCAGAGAGAGAGGATGGGGAATGTGGAAAATAAAGAGTTTAAAAGATAAAGAGGATGAATTGAAAAAACTTAAAGTGTAGTTTATTGGAGTCCTAGAAGGAAAGAGGTGAGAGGATGGGACTCAGAAATTATTTTAACAAATAATGGTTAAAATTTTAAAACATATAACCACATTTTCAAGAAGTTTAACAAATTCCAGGCAAGGTAAATAAGAATATCTCCTCCTACATACTTCATAAAACCAACCAACCAAGCAAACCACAACAACAACCAAAAGCCAAGAGTAAAACAGTATGATGAAACAGAAGGGGTAAAAGCTATCTCCTTTAAAGAAAAGACAGTTAAGCTTTTAGCTGACACTCCAATACCAGGATTTGGCTAGAAGACAACAAAATTACTATCATCATAGGATTTAATATGCAAGAAAATTATGCATGGAGAAGTAAAGCAGCATTAAAACATTTTTAGACAAACAACAACTAAGAGAGTTTCCTACAAGCAGACCTACATTAAGGAAATTCAATTTTTAATGTGTTTCAGAAAAAAAAGATCCTAGAGGGAATGAATGAAAAGCAAAGAAAGTGGTAAGTATGTGAATAAGTCTAAATAACCATTGTCTCCTGAATATAATAATAATAATGGGATTTAATATATGTAATAAAAATTCCCAATAATAGCATTTAAGTAATAAGAATATGTAAAGTGTTAGAATTTCCTCATATTTTATGAATGAGAGAAATATGTTGATAAAAATTAAATTTGCTAATTTAAAGATTCATACTTCAAATTTTATGATGACTGTGCAAAGATTTAAAAAATAAAATCATGTATTTCAGTTATCTGTCACTGAATAATGACATTCAGTTATCTGTCACTCTATAAAGACATTACCACATACTTTGCAGCTGGAAACAACATATTTTAGCTTGATATTGTATCAAGTATATAATATCTTATCTTGATAAGTTATACAAGATATTTTATTTTGTAGTTAATATATTTCAGGAATGCTGTAGCTTGGATCTCTGCTTTAAAATGAATGGGCAGTTTTTAAAATGAATTAACTAATAATATGCTATTTAAAGAGACATTTCTAAGATTTGATGACACAAATATGAAACAAAAGATGAAAGAAGAATACCTTGCAATCATTTTCTAAAAATTAATTGGTGTATGTAGCTCTATTAATATCAGGAAAATATGGACTTTAAGACCAAAAACATTTTTAGAAATCAAAAGTCCCTTTTTAATGATAAAAATATTTGATTCAGTAAGAAGGTAAAACGATGCTAAAATTTTGCAATATATGAGGCATAATTGACAAAATCACAAGAGAAAATAAATGCATAATCATATTTAGAGAATAAAATACTCTTCTCTCAGAAATCTTTAGAAGAACAGGCAAAGAAATCAGTGATAATATGAAAGATTGGCACAAATGATGAATACACTTGGCTTCATAAATACAGAGCATTATAGTCAACAGCTGCAGAATACTCCTTATTTCCTAGCACAAATGAAATTACTATACAAATTGGTCATATCCTAAGGCATAAAACTAATTTCAACAAATTTTGAAGCATATAAATCAAAGAATGTTCTCTAACAAGAATAGAACTAGACAAGAAATCACTAACAGAACATAAATAGAAAATAATTCAAAAAACAACTTACCCTGCATGTGGTTAAGAAAAAAACTGCACATTTATTTTCACTAACTTCCAACTAAATATAACTATTTCCTTTAAGTTTTGGTGTAGGTTGACAAACAATTGCAGAATTTGTAGTCCCCATGATGGTCACACAGAAATCATAGATGTTTCTTGTCATATCACTATTGTTACAAATCTTTCCAAATAGCCTTCATACTCATCAGTACTTTGAAATTATGAAAGAATTAGATCTTGTTTTCCATCCTGTCCTTTAAGTTATTAATAAAGAAGCACATACATGACTTGATTTCAAATTTATTATTTTAAAATGAATTTAGTTAAATGTATTTTGCTATCATCAGTTTTTCTTATAATCTTATCTATCTTACTTTAAACATCAGAAACATTATTCTGAAAAAGGGTCTATGCCTTATAAAATATCCAAGACCACTTTATGTGAATGAGCCTTTATGCTTTTTCTTGTAGAATCTGCTCTCCCCCTGCTGCCTCCTCCTTTCTACAGTCTTGTTACATAATGAAAAAGAAAGCGGGGGGGAGAGAGAGAGAGAGAAAGAAGCTGTTCTACCCATCCATGCATTCATTCATTGGTGCCCATGTATATGTCCTCATCAGGGATCAAACCCACAACCTCAGTGTATTGGAAAGACACTCCAACCAACTGAGCTACCCAGCCAGGACAAAACTTTATTGTTTCATGCTTACAATACGCACTGTTTTCATTATTTAAATCTTAGGTTAGAGTTTTAATAAAACTACAGAGAAAAAATGACTTTCTCAATGATAAAGTTAATGCATCAAACTCCTGCCTCATTTTTATGCCTCTATTTCTTTCTTTCTTTTTTTTTTTTTTTTAATGCTCTGGGGAGCAAGTAAGATTAAGGAAACTTGGGGAACTAAAATAAATACAGGGAGAAGTCCTTTGAAAGAAAAAGGCAGAATTATTACCTTCAAGGAAAATAGTCATCACACACAAATTAATTAAATTAAACAGATATTTATTGAGCACTTACTAAGTGCCCGGTATTGTTCTGGGCACTTAAAATACACTTGGAAATAAATCTGATATATATCCTGCCCACATAGAATTTAAACTGTAATAGGGGTGTGAAATCATCTTGTCAAGGATAAATACTACTTTGAATAAAAATGATCAAGGATGTTGAAGGAAAACTGGTTTATATGTTTTTAAAAGTGATGAAAATATAACATTTGAACTAAGACAACATTTGAACAGAGACTTGATGACAATAATCAGCAATCTCTATTCTTCCTGTCACTTGAGTATCATAGAAACAAAGTTATTTTCTGACCCTTGGGAATGCTTATTGCCCTAATCTTGCCCCAGAATGATAAATGCAAACATATTTAGCCTTACAATATCACCCAAGCCCATATGACTCAAACCCCTGGAGTCCTGAGCAACAATAAAAAATGCTCAAAGCAGAGATCCTTATTATTTTATCTGCTTTGTTATGGTTTGTTTCCCACTCTTGCTTTTATCCATAACTGGATTCTCTAAAGTATTTCTTAATATATGGCAAAACAGGAAAAAGACTCGATTTGTCAGTGTCTTTCTTTCTTTTTTTAAAAAGATTTTATTTATTCATTTCTAAGGAGACAGGAGGGGAGGGAGAAAGAAAGAAGAGAGAAACATTAATGTGTGGCTGCCTCTTGCATATCCCCAACTGGGGACCTGGCCTGCATCCCAGGCATATGCCCTGACTGGGAATCAAATCGACAACCCTTTTGTTTGCAGGCCTGCACTCAATCCACTGAGCCACACTAGCTAGGCAATTTTCAGTGTTTTTCATTGTATCTTTTTTTTTCTTATAAACAAGTTGCTTGATTCATTCATACATTCATTTATTTATCTATTTATTGTAATAGACTTTATTATTTGAATAGTTTTATGTTCATAGCAAAATTGAGCAGAATGCATAGAGTACTGTGTTTCACACACGTATACACACACACACACAGCCTTCCTTACCATCTACATGTCACATTCATCAGAGTGGTACATTTGTAAAAATAGATAAATTTATATTTATACATTATTATCACCCAAAGTCCATAAATTATGTTCGGATTGACTTTTGGTGTTGTATATTCTATGAGGTTTGACAAATATACAATCACATGTATCCTCCATAATGTCATACAGAATAGTTTCAATGCCCTAAAAATTTTGTGCTTTGTCTATTCATCACTTATTCCTCCCGAACCCTTGTAAATCATTAATATTTTTACTGTTTTGATAGTTTTGCCTTTGACAGAATGTCATGTAGTTGGAATCATTCAGTATGAAGCCTTTTTAGATTGACTTCTTTTACTTAGTTATATGTATATGTATACATATGTATATATGTATATGTATACAACTAAGTAAAATGTGTATATACACAAATATTTTAATGTATATAAGTATATATTTTAATATATATATTTACAAATATATATATATTTAAGATTCCTCCATGGCATTGCATGGCTTGATAGTTCATTTATTTTTATTGCTGAATGGTATTCCATTCTTTGGATACAGCACAGTTAGTTATTCAGTCACCTACTGAAAGACATTGTTGTTGCTTCTAAGTTTTGGCAATTATTAATAAAGCTGCTATAAACATCCAGGAGTACATTTTTGTGTGGACATATTCATTGGGGTAATATCAAGGAGTACGGTTGCTAGATTGTATGGTAACAGTATGTATAGTTTTATAAGGAACCACCAAACTGCCTTCGAAAAATGCTGGACCAGCAGCAATGAATGAAAGTTCCTATTGACTCATTCTTGTCAGCATTCAGTGTTGTCAGTGTTCCAGGTTTGGGCTATGATAATAAGTGTATAGTAATCTCTCATTATTTTAATTTACACTTCCATGATGAAATATGATATGGAGAATCTTTTTATATGCTGATTTACTATCTGTATATCTGCTTTGATGAGGTGTTTGTTTAGTATTTTGCCCATTAAAAAAATGTTAGTTTCCTTATGTTCACTTTTAAGAGGTTTTTATGTATTTTAAATAACAGTCCTTTATTACCTGTGTCTTTTGTAAATACTTTTTCCTGTCTGCAACTTGTCCTCTCATTCTCTTGACATTGTCTTTTGCAGACAAGAAGTTTTTTGAAATAAAATCTGTTATCAATTATTTCTTTCATGGATCATGACTTTGATGTCACATCTAAAAAGTTATCACCTAAGGTCTTTTAACTTTTCTCCTGTGTTATCTTCTAGGAGTTTTATAGATTTCCATTTTATATTTAAGTCTATAATCCATTTTCAGTTAATTTTTGTGTTTAGATTTATTTTTTGTATGTGCATATCCAGTTGTTCAAAACCATTTGTTGAAAAAACTATATTTTTCCATTATACAGGGGTGAGAAAAAGTAGATTTATAGTTGATCATATGGAAAAATATAAAACACAAGAATAAGTAATAATGCAAGAGTAGACTGTGTTTTGCATACTCACAACTGTACACCCACTTTTTCCCACCTCTATGTGGCCTTTGCTTCTTTGTCAAGTATCAATGAACTAATCTGTATGTAGGCTCTCTACTCTGTTCCATTGATTTATTTGCCTGTTCTTTCATCACTACAATGGTGTCTTGATTATTGTACCTTCAGAATCAGTTTGAGATCAGGTAGTTTTATATTGACTGTATTCTGTGTCTTTTGCTTCACCATATAAACTCTAGAATCAGTTTGTAGATATTCATAAAATAAGTTACTGGGCTGTTGATTGGGCCTGTGCTGAATCTATAGAATGAGTTGGGAAGAACTAACATATTAATAGTATTGAGTCTTCCTATTCATAAACATGCAATATCTCTTATATAGTTTTACTTTTTAATTCATTCTTCAGAGTTTTGTACTTTTTTGTATAGATTTTACACTTATTTTGTTAGGCTTTTACTTAAGTATTCCTTTTGTTTAGATGAAAATGTTAATGGTATTGTGTTTTCAACTTCAAATTCTCTTGTTCATTGCTGGTATATAGAAAATTATTGACTTTTATATATTCATACTGCATCCTGCAAACTTGATATCTCACTAGTTAGTTCTAGGGGCTTTTGTAGTTTTGTTCTTATTGTTGATTATTTTGAATTTTCTACATAATCATGTCATCTGTGAACAAAGACAGTTCTATTTTTTTGTTTCCCGTTGGTATACTTACTTGTTTTTATGTAGTCATTCCAATAGTGAATAGCAAGAAAGGATAGCTAATCCCCCCAAAAAACTTTCTAAGGTTCCAGAGATTATTTCAACCCTAATATATTAATCAGAAACTAATATATTAATCAGTTTCTGATTAATATATTAATATATTAATCCAAATATTAGTGGATAGACTGAATTTACCACAATCTTACAACTCAATTGCTTTGAATTTGATTCAATTTTTTTTTTTTTTTTTTTTTTTACCAAAGGAAAGTGTGTATCTCGTAAGAAGATGTAGAATTGGAAATTTTATTTAATGCAGAAAGATTTGATAGGTAATGAGATTCCAATGAAGATGCTGGACTATTGGCAAAAAAATGAAAACTTAAAAAAAGATTGAAAACCATTTTAACAACTTTTGAATATGTCACAAAAGTAAAGGATATACAGTCCAGTGATTTGGGGTTAGTGAGGAGGTTTCTTTAGTGAGAGGTGGTGTTGTGCTGTAAGGCCCAAATCCTCAGGAGAAGGACAAGGATATATCTTTCTTGCTCCTCAAATCTATTAAAAGTGGTTTCACCATGACCACTTGAAGAACTTGGTGGGTATTGGCCCTTATGGTAATAAAAGCACAATGACTTAAATGTGACCTCCACCTACGTATTCTAAGATCCAGAGTCTGTGGCTTTCAACTCAAGTTGCAGTGCAAGGAGGAATGAAAGTTGAGGACAAATTTTAGGAAATAATCATACTCCCAATGAAGGTGGGATGAATGATATATATTTGTAACCCATATGTGGGTCAAATGAAAGGATATCCAGCTAAACCTACCTTGATTCTTGCCTAAGGAGAATGCTTTATAGGCTGTTGGAAATCTAACAGTGTCTGTGTTGAGACAACCCAGAAAAGTAATAGCTGAGGGCAGAGTGGCAGTTAGAATGCCTCATCCATATCACAGGAGGTAGGTTAATGAAGTCCAGTAGGAAGGTTATAACAAACAATAACCTATGAGAAAGTCCATCAGAGCATACTTTAAATTTCTACCATACCCAGAGGATGTGAATTCATGATATTTATCAGTCAAATACTAATTATCTGCTCCCATTGACTCCTTCCTGCCTCCTCTTCCTTATTCCAGTAGATGTCAGTTACATGGCCAGGGAGTAGAGAGGGAAAGGGAAAGAGGAAGGAAGACAATCATAGCTTCTCTCCAAAAGCAGGTGGCTGGCCTGCAGCCAACTGCAGCAAGGGCGAAAATACCAGTTAATTTTAAATCTAGTTCAGAGTTGTGGTCATTTTCTAGAGGTAGACATTTTCAAGTACTCAATTGTGACTAAGTGGCTTAAAAAGATATTTGGATTTCTATTAATTTATTATAAAACCATGATGAACAACTGGATTTTCACCTAAGAGCAGAAGTATCCACCACTACCCACCACCAAACAGGCTTAAAAGGACAGTAAGAAAGAAAAATAAAACTCCTTTTATGATCACACCCTATGAGTCATACATGATTAATATGCTGACCCAGGCTTTTTGGGCCCATACATGAAGACCAATATGTGGTAGGTATGGTACAAAAATAAAAATTCATAGTGAGTTGCTTTCAACTGCTGTCCATGTTTGAATACATGAGGCCAATAATCCAATTCACAGTGTTTTACCCTGTGATATTACAGGCCAACTCCTCAGAACAACCTGAGCAAATGTTCACCAAACCAATTCTAGATCTAGAACTTTCACACTTTAGTAATTGTGCATAAGAGTCAATAGCTGATATTGTTAAATGTGAAGATTTTTGAGCTCCACTCAAGAGATTCTGATTTATAATGTTTGGAGTAAGTCATTATTATTTAGCATCCCAAGTTGTGATATAGGTGGTCTAGAAACTCTCTTTGGGAGATGTTGTTTTAGGGTAGTGCTTCTCAAACTTTAATAGGCATGTGAATCACCTGGGGATTATATGAGAATATATTCTGGTTTATGGGTCTAGAATGTGTGAGATTCTACATTTCTTACCAGCTTCTAGGTGATATATTTGTTGCTGATCCAAGTACCACACTTTGAACAACAATGGTCAGGGCATTTTTTCCCAAACCTGCCTTGTCTTAAGAAACACAGATAAGCCCTAGCTGGTGTGGCTTAGTGGATTGAGTGCTGGCCTTTGATGCAAGGGGTCACTTCTTCAGTTCCCAGTCAGGGCACATGCGTGGGTTACAGGCCAGGTCCCCAGTAGGGGGCATGTGAGAGGCAACCACACAAATGTTTCTCTTCCTCTCTTTCTCTCCCCTTCCCCTCTGAAAGTAAATAAATAAAGTCTCAAATAAACAAAAAAGAATCACAGATAGTGCCTCTTCAATTCCAAACACTGATTTCAATTTTCCATCCTTATTTTATTGTTTCGCAATCTTTAGATGAGGAATCTAGGAAAACAGGAGGAGCACCCTCAGATTTTAGCTGGAATCTGGAGCAAACACAAAACCCTTAGGTCATGTCTAGTGAGAGACATCAGGGGCAGCCTAAAACAAAGGAACTGTTCCTCTGGTCTTCCTGATTACTGAATTCCAACAGTGAGAAAGGAGAAAAAGGTAAAGCCACTAGATCTATTCCATGGTCCATAGTCCTGGACTATGCAAGACAATTCTGACTCTCTCTGAATGACTTAATAACAAAGCATGGCCTTACACAAGGGCTCTCACCCTAGACCAGTGGTTCTCAATTTTGACTGTGAACCAGATCATCTGGGGGCTTGAAAAAATACCAATATATAGTCCCTACCCATTTAGAACTTCTAGTGTAATTGACCTGGATATTAGGATTCTGACTTAACTGGCTACTTACTGGCATTTTTAGAAACTCACTGGCTAATTCTAATGGGCGGTAAAAGTTGAGAACCAGTACCCTAAAAGATGTGGTCTGAAAGTCCTGCATAAGGAAATTGCAATCACTATTTTGTAACTATGTCTAAAATCTAGTACTTAGAGTCATTTGAGGTTAATTTATTACTTCCAAAAGTTTCCTGTCAGAACTATATGGCCCAGAATTATATCTCTTGGATTCATTAAAATGCTGGCTTGGTCTAGTCAATCAAACAAGCCAACAGCCACTGGCAGAAAGCTTAATGCTCCTTTTGTGCTACTATAACAACTACTACTATGTCTTCTATTGCTTTTTGCATGCCCTTGCTAAACATTTTCTATTCACAGAATGATCTGTAAATAATATTTTGTTATTCCTACAAAAGGATGAAGATACTATAGGCAGGTTGATTACAAAACCCCTCTTTCAAGGTCTAGTCCTGTAGAGCTAATGGACTAGTTAAAACCAAAGATGTCAAAGACACTTAAACTTAACATGACCGTAAGTAAATCAAGATCTTCTTCATCTGGACCTTGTCCAGTCTCCTGTTTCCATTAATTTCAGGGCCCTTCCTCCAGTTTAAAATCCAGAATATTAGATTCACCCCTAAAACCACTCTATCTCCTCCATAATCTCCTGCATCCAATCATTCATCAAATTCATTGTTTTACTTCCTGACATCTCCAGAATGTACTAATTTCTTTTCATATTCTCCACTATTATCACCATTTAAGTCCAAGGTGTAATCATCTTTCTTTGGTTCAACCCATCTAATTGGTTTTTGGGAATCAGCTCCTCCTGTTTCTTTCCCACCCTTAACTCCTTTTCAGAAAACATTTCTCTTAAGGATAACAAAGAATTCCTTGATCATAACTCTCTTCACCTCTCCAGCATCACCTCTAGTCTCCCCTACACTTTTTGTTATTGTTGTTGCAGCCACACTAACCTTCACATTTCTCTTCTCTCCTACCACAGAACACTGCACATGCAGCTGCTTTGTAAGGAGCACCATTCCTTCTTCTAGTCATTCTGTTAACTTCTACTCATTCTCCAATTTATATTGATTACCACTGTCTCAGAAAAGCCTCCCTACATTATTAAATGATCACAGTTATAACACTATGAATTACCAGTTTGTTGTACATCACACTACAGTTTGCCACTTATTTATGATCATTTAATTAATGTTTATGTCCCCTAGGAAACTACAAGTCCCAGGACAAAAGAAACCATGTCTTCTTTCTCCTGCCTAGCACATATCTGGCATATAGTAGGTACATAATTAATAAAAGAAAATGCAGAATGAATGAGTGGAAGAATAAAGAAAAATACAAGAGCTGGATGTAATAGAAAAAAATATGTATTATGGAAAAAGATCATCTGTGGTTTTAAATACTTTTAAACAAAGCAAATCTTTTTTTTTTTTAAGTGAAACCTTATGTGGAGCCTGACCACATAAAGCAAACAGATGTAGAGCTGGGCTCTGATTAAACTCAGACTGAGGACCTCAGAGACTTGCACTCAGATTCCTAGACTCACCAGGCCCTGGTGCATACTAAGCCACTCCCCTCAAAGCCCCTGGGGTTCATAGGTACTATCTATTAAACACTGAACTAACTCATCCTATGTCCCTAACAGTGGAGGAAGCTGAATATGAGAGAGCTGACTTGATCAAGTAACCAGCTAGCTTTGAAACCAGTTTTATTTACTTTGATTGCCCTGTGAATCACTGGGCATATAGTCCATGCTGGTGTCTACTTACATATTCCACAGTTCTTTCTGTCTCATAAAATTTGATTTCTTAAACATGTCTTGATAAAAATGCATGCATATGTACACACTATATTCTCTCCTTGGAATGCTTTTTTGCCATTCTTTTGGTGCCCTGTGCCTCAACCTGGAAATATTCTATATGTATTTTAAGACCCCATCAAACACTATCCCTATCTTTCAGTCTTATCCAACTCCCATGAATGGACTTTGGTGCATTGTCCTCATTGCTCCTGCAGCACATTGCTAAACTTCTGGGTGTTGGGTAGAATTCTAAGATGGACCCCAAGATCCCAGCCTCCTGGTATACACACTCTGTATGATCCCCAGGACTGTACATATGATGGGTTTTACTCCTATGATGAGGTCTTGACACCATTAATTTTAAGAAAGGGACATTATTCAGTTGGACCTGACCTATCACATGAGTCCTTTAAATTTGGATCTAGAGATCAGAGACAGAGGAAGACACATGGGAAATTCTGAAGATTGAGGGGACCAAGTGGCAGGAACCTAAGAGTGGCTTCTGAAAGCTGAAATTAACACCAGCCAATAGTCAGCAAGAAAGTAGGAACTCAGTTCTATAACTACAAGGAATGAATTCTACCCATGTCCTTGAATAAGCTTGGAAGAGGGACCTGAACCCCAGATGAGAACGCAGCCCAACTGACATCTGGATGGCAGCCTTTTGAGGCCCTGAGCAGAGGCCCAGTCAAGCCCACCAGGTTTCTAACTTAGAAAACTGTGAGTGAGACAAAGAGTGGGTGTGCTTCTAAGTCTACTGTTTGTAGGTAATTTGTAATGGCAGCAACAGAAAACTAGTACACTATATCATCCCTCTCAGTTTGTTGTGCTGTCATTTATTTCACATTTTCTTCACCTACTAGATTTTGAGTCTCTCAGATCTTGTCTTATTTATTATTTTAAATTTCATACCCTAGCATACATTGGCCTTTCTAGCTCCCTCCTACCAAATTGTTCCTTGTTACTCAAAGTATGGTCTCAGCCAGAAGCATCTCACTCACCTGGGAGCTTGTTTGAAATAACAGAATCTCAGGTCCACTGAATACTTAATCAGAAATGCTGGTCAGGGTCTCTGAATTTGTGTTTTAGCAAGTATTTCAACTAGCTTTATACATGGTAAGGTTTCAGAATCCCTAGTTTGGGGAAATACTGATGCCTAGAAAATGGTATATGGGGGTGGTAGGCATATGAGGGACAATGAGAGAAGGGAGGAGGGGTAGAAAGAGAGAACAAACAGCAGTGAGCTTGGAATCCTTTCTATATTTCTCACCAACATTTACAAGTTCTATTCTGAGATGGGCAATTGAAGTTATTACTCAAGGAAAGAAGTTCCTAGGTCACAGAAGCTTAATTTATAGTGATATTGATAGTTTGAAATAAAACAATTTACTAATTAGGGAGTCAATATGCTTCTATTGTGGAAAGTAGAGATCATAATTATGAAAGTGTAACAAAATGAATCAAATATGATCAGGTAGGGTAAAGCAGAGTTTTACTTTTTTGTTGTTTTTCAAAATTTTTTTCTAACTATGAATAAGGTAGTATTTAAATGGGTGGGACCTTTTCCAGTTCCAGGGACTGGAGAAATCAAAGAAATTCTGACTTTTTAACCTATTACCTGACAAACTCCTCAACTGGAATTGTATAGTAGGAACTAGAAGAAGGATAATAAAAGATACAAATATTCCCCTCTCTCTAAAAATAAACAAATAAATTCTAAAAAGAAAGACACAATTACACATAATGAAGATGTTTCAAACATTTCAGTGTCTAAAGTAAAATACTGTTTTTGAAACTTGCTACACCTATTTTTTTATGTATTGTCCATGACTGCTTTCTTCTAAAAGGGCAGAACTGAATAGTTGTGACAGAGATCATGTAGCCCACAAAACTGAAAATACTTATAGTTGGGCCCTTTACAGAAAAGTATTGCTGGAATCTGTGCTATATTATCTTAAAGCAGTGCTCTCAAATGTTTTTTTTTTTTTACAATATTATTGATTATATTCCCTATGCTGTGCTTTTTATCCCCATGACTATTTTTTTTAATTAAATTTTATTTTAATTGTTGTTCTTATACAGTTTTCTGTTTTCTACTCCCATCCCGTCCCTCTGCCCCAGCCCTCCCCAGCTCCCTTCCCTTTCCACCCCCCGCCCTAGCTTTTGTCCATATGTCTTTCATACTTGTTGCTCTAATCCCTTCCCCTTTTCCCTGGATATTCCTATCCCTCTCCTCTCTTGTTAACAAGAATATGAATCACCCAAGAATCTGGTTTGCTTGCAGATTCCATTTCTGTCATTCTAGGATGGAGTTTGAGATTCTGCATTTCTAACAAACTCCCCGATGTGGATGCTGTTGATCCATGGTACCCCACTTTGAGTATAAGGGGATGAAGGATCCTTCCATGTTTTTTAAACAGAAAAGAACATGGCTGACAAATAGTGCCTCAGTGATGTGATCAAAGTCAGTATCAACAGTGAATAAATCATGTTAACAGCACGTACCCTTGATATGATACAATGAGAATGGCACTTTACCTCTGTGGCGTTTCTCCCCCAAACCCATAACCCCAGTCTGATCATGAAAAAAAAAGCTATACAACTTCCAATGAGACATATTCTTACAGAGTACCTGAGCTATATTTCTCAAACTGTCAGTATCACAAGGAAAGTCTGAGAAATGTCATAGCCAAAGCAGACGTGATGACTACCTGGCATGATGGATGGTATACTGGAACAAGAAAAGGACATTCTGTAAAAAGTAAGGAAATCTGAATAAATCATCAACCTTAATTAACAGCAGAGAATCAATGTCAGTTGTGACAAATGTGTCATACTACTGTAAAATGTTAATCATAGGGAAATCTGGACATGAGGTTTATGACAATTCTCTACTACCTTTCAACATCTTCTATAAATATAAAACTGTTCTTAAAAAATAGTCTGCCCTGGCTGATGTAACCCAGTGGATTGAGTGCCGGCCTGTGAACCAAGGGATTGTAGTTCGATTCCCAGTCAGGGCATGTGCCTGTGTTGCGGGCCAGTTCCCGACAGGGGACGCACGAGAGGCAACCATACATTGATGTTTCTCTCCCTTTTTCCCTCTCTCCTTCCCTTCCCCTCTAAAGATAAATAAATAAAATGTTAAAAAAATAAAGTCTATTTATAAAACAAAAAATAAAATAACATAAAAATATCATATTTTGCCAAATACTAAAGAGAAGTCCTCCCACAAATTTCATAAACTGCTAATTCCAACATCACAAAAACTCTTTCAGAATGTTAGCATGATCTTGATACTGAAGCCAGATAAGGACATTACAAAAAAAATACAATCATTATCATTCATGAACTTACATATAAAAATATTAAATAAAATTTTATCAAACAAAATTCCATAGTGCATTAGAAAGTAAATAATTTTTTATCAAATCAGATTTATCCCAAGATGTTACTTGATTTAACATTACAAAGTAAGGTTCTATTATTCACTTCATTAACATATTACGGGAGAAAACTATGTGGTAATAAAATTTCACATCCATTTGTGGTTAAATAAATGTATTGTTAGCAACAATAATAGCAAAAATATTTATTTAACCAGATAAATGATATCCTTTAAAAAATCAACCTACAGGAAATACTACACTAATAGTGAAAAGTTAAAAGATCAGTTTCTGAAAAAAGATTCATGTATTTATCTACATCTGTTGATCATCATATTAGATGTCCTATATGATGTAGTAATACCAGAAAAAGAAAAAAAGAATTAGGGCTTGAAATTAAGTAAAACAGGTGTCTTTATTTTAAGATGTTATAAATGCCCACCTAGAAAATTTAAAGTTTGCGGAAACATTTTCAGAATAAATGAGAGTTTGTCATTATTGGTCATTAAGTCAATATCAAGGGTAAATTACATTTTTATATGCCAGCAACAATCAGTTAAAAGTGCAATTTTTAAAAAATTATACCATATATAATGGTCTTATCACTATAGAGGTATAGCTTATATGGATATTTCTGTTTTTCCAAAATCAATAAATTTTATGCCTATGTTTTCACATTTTATTGTATGTATATTTTACTTAAAAATTGAACTGTAAGCAAATATTTAAAACATGAAAGTGTTTTTAAAAAGAGTATAGCTCATCTTTAAGTATATGGAGCACTTGTGTTTATTAGTGAACATTAGTTTGGCAATGCTGATCATCATATACGTTTGGTTGGGAGTAGTATATGAGAGTATATGGTTTTATTTGTCACACGTTTTTTAAAAATTATAAGCCCTTTTTTTTAATGGTCAAGCGCCCCAACCCACTGGAAGTATCTGACATCTTGGCAAGTTTTTTCACCCCTAACTTAGCCCGATCCACTGGACAGTTGACATGGGGAAGCTGCTCACATGGGGCAAAAAACAGGATGAGCACTGATGTAATAACTAAACCTCAAACAAGAATGACTGCTCCAGGAGATAACGTGGGGTGAGCTTGTTCATGTTCATTCATAACTATCATCTGGGAAAACCCAGGTTTTATTTGCTCACTTCAGTCTCTCCCAAGAATGGCTGGCTGCCAGCAAGCCTTTTAGCCCAGGGTATCTCCAGTATGATGATTGGGCTTTAAAATTAAGGCATTATTTAAAAAATGCTTTTAATCTGAGATGAAGGCTTAGTTTCATCTCCTGCAGTATATTAAAAAGAGTCTTTTCCAAGTGTGCTCCTCGCTATTAAGGAAACATTTAAGCCCATCATTATTATAGTATGCTACAGTACATTTTTATCAAGTTTGTTAAGATATAATTAAACACAAACTGTACCTATTCAAGTGATGCTATCTGATGTTTTAACAAATATACAAGCCCTGTACTAACCCCAATCAAGATTCAGAACAATTTCATTAATCCAAAAGTTTCCTCTGCTCTCTTCAATGCCGCTCTCCCTCCATTCCTGACCCTGGGACACCACTGGTCTTCTTTCTGTTACCATATATTAATTTGTGTTTTCTAGAATGTCATATAAATAGAATCACACAGCATGAACATTTTTGTATCTAGCTTTTATCATACAATGTATTTTAGGTGATAGCTCCTATGTATGCCAATTGAACATCTGTTGCCCAAAACAAATGATAAAGAGCATTAAAAAGAAAAATAGAGGCCAATTCTGATCAACAGTTGCAGAATTTTTAAATAACATTTTAGTCATAAAGTGAAGTAGCTTTTAAGCAAAAATTATATTTAATAAACACCTCATAATGGTAGTAATTGTTAATAATTACATGGACAATTAAAAGCCTTCAGAGAGCATAATTTACCCTCAGATGATTTTGAAGTACTTATTGATTATAGCAGAGGTGTTGCACTAAAATGTGTTAGGAAAAATAACCAAAGAAAATGAAACCAGCCTGAAGTAAAAATACAAAATTCACAAGAGAGAAGAAGAACATAGAACTTGTAGAAGGGATAAAAATGCATTGTTTTATGAAATTGGAGAAAAGATAAGTCAGTTGAAGTTATGTAGCTTTTTATTAAAGAAATTAAGCTGCATTATTTTCAGATACCCTCCAGTAATTCTACTGGCAGACACAGAGGAGGGTCTCCTCTTATTATTCTGAGTTCATTTTTAAATGCTAGAAATAAACATCTTATTTCTAAATAAACAATGAGTATTTCTCCAGTATCAGAGTGCCAGCTGCTGGAAAGAAATCTCAGAAATGATAGTGGAACATTCTCTTAAGAAAGGCATATCCCCAGTGGTCTCGATGACCCAAAGGACCAAATCACTTAGGAAAATATGGGCATAAACAATCTATTTGGAGACATCATTTTCTGACTCTGAATGTAAAGATGTCTCAGGAACATCTTAACTAATCAATTTTGCTTATATCTTCATTTTCATGTATAAACAAGAGTGGTTGTTAAATGATAAATATGTACATCTAAGTAAGTCTTAAAGAAGACTTCAGAAAGTATAAAATAAGAAATTAATTCTAGTTTCTTATCAAAGATAAGAAATCAATATGTTTAACATTTCAAATATTTATATGGAACCATAAGTGAACATGAATAGCCTCAGCAATTTTGAGAAAGAAGAACAAAATAGGTGGGATCACAATGACTGATATCAAACTGTAGTACAAGACTACTGTAATCAAAACAGCCTGGTACTGACATAAGAACAGACACATAGACCAATGGAACAGAATAGAGAGCCCAGAAATAAACCCAAGACTCTGTGGTCTATTAATATTTGACAAAGAAGGCAGAAGCAGAAAATGGAGTAAAAATAGCCTCTTCAACAAATGGTTTTGGGAGACAGGAAGAGCTACATGCAAAAAAATGAAACTCAACAACCAACTTACACTATACACAAAAATAAATTCAAGGTGGACAAAACACTTAAATAGAAGTTGTGATACAATAAAAGTCCTACAGGAGAACATAGATGGGAAAGTCTCAGATATTCCATACAGCAATATTTTCATCGATATGTCCCCTAGAGCAAGGGACATAAAAGAAAGAATAAACCAATGGGATCTCATCAAAATACAAAGCTTCTGTATGGCTAAAGAAAACAACATTAAGATGAAAAAACAACCAACCACATGGGAAAACATATTTGCCAATGATACCTTGGACAAGGGTATGATCTGTGAAGTATATAATGAACTCACATGACTCCACTCCAGGAAGACAAACAGCCCAGTTGAAAAATAGGCAAAGGACTTGAACATACACTTCTCCAAGGAGGGCATACAAAGGCCCCAGAGACATATGAAAACATGCTCAGCATCACTAGCCATCAGAGAGATGAAAACCACAATTCTTCACACTGGTGAGAATGGCCATCATAAACAAATCAACAAACAACAAGTGTTGGAAAGGATGTGGAGAAAACAGAAGCCTAGTGCACTGTTGGTGGGAATGCAGACTGGTGCAGCCACTGTGGAAAATGGTATGGAATTTCCTTAGAAAACTAAAAATGGAACTGCCTTTCGACCCAGCAATTCCACTCCTGGGATTACACCCTAAAACCCTGAAAGAACCTATGCACCACAACATTCACAGCAGCACAATTTACAATAGCCAAGTGCTCAGGCAACTGAAGTGCCCGTCATTAAATGAATAGATCAAAAACCTATGGTACATTTACATACACAATGGAATTCTATGCAGCAGAAAGAAAGAAGGAGCTCCTACGTTTTGTGACAGCATGGATGGAACTGGAGAGCATTATGCTAAGTGAAATAAGCCAGATAGTGAAAGACAAATACCATATGATCTCACCTGTAAATGAACCATAATCAACAAAACAAGCAAGCAAAATATAACCAGAGACAGTGAAATTAAAAACAAACTGACAGTAACCAGAGGAAGGTGGGAGGGAATAAAGGGGGGAAGAGAGGTAGGGGTTTTCAGGAACACATATAAAGGACATATGGACAAAACCAAAGAGGGTAGGATCGTTGGTGGGAGGTGGGGATGGCTGGTATTGGGGGGAAATGGAGACAACTGTACTTGAACAACAATAAAAAAATGTAAAAAAGAAAGAAAGAAAAAAACCCAAAATCAGCTTCTAAAAATGTCAAATTGTCAAAAGACTGTTAGCATAAAAAATAGAAATCATGAGCAATTATAGTCTACCTATTTTTCACATACCTTATTTAGTATCATATAAACAAGAATGATAAAGCCTTTGATAAAATAAACTCCTTGAGATTGCAGCTTTGATTTTGTCTAGCTTAAAATTTATTTAAATTTCTTCTTAATAAATAAATCAATTCCCATAAATTAAAAAAAAAGAAAGTTACCTATATGGATACATTAATCTTGTGCCACATCTAAGTGAATTCTCTTACTATTCTTAGTACTCAGTTGGTTTTATTTTTGGTGGTGATTCTGTATATACAATAATGTATTACACATGCAGGGGTTTTAACTTCACCTTTTTGATGTTTTAAGAACTTCTAGTATTTTTCTCTTGTCTGGTTCCCTTCACCATTTTTTATTTTATTTGTTTGTTTGTTTGTTTTCCATGTCCCCCCATTCACAGTACAGACCAGGCAAAGGGCCTGGGCTGAGGTGTACGTGGGATGGGCTTACTCTGCCTCTTCTTTCTGTACAGGCAGTGTAAAAACACAGCCTGTGATGAGCACCAGGAGGCCTTCTTCACCATTTTTAAATGGTAGTCATGACAGTGGATAGGCATCTTTGTAATATTCCTGACCTTTAGGGTTTTCTCATTCTTCCTTTACCCCCAACCCTGCTTGATCTGCTTTGAAATAACAGGAGAATAAACTTTCCAAGTCTGGTGTGTTTTTAATTATTTTCCTTGTACCTGCATTGTTTTAGCTTTATAAGGGTTGTACCATATTACTTGGTTTGTTGGTATTTGAGATTGCTACATCTTCATTGTGATTCAGCCTTTGCATTAAAAATGTGACTTTGTTCATCTCAAAAAAAAAAAAAGAAGAAAGAAATCAGTATGTTTAATGATTAATTAGCAGTCATTTTTCTAGTGGTATATAAAATAATAGTGCATTTTATAAAGGCATCTTAGATACTATGAAATGTAGTGATGAAGTTATAATAACTGCACCAGGAGGAGCACTGAGAGGCATAGGTAACTGGTGGCTTCTTTCTCTGAATAAAAATGGCAGAATGCTCTTTGCTCTTTTCTCAGTTTGGGGCAGTTTGAGGGCTGGGGAGGGGATGAGAAATACATGGAAAACAGGAGACTGTGCTCACTCCTACTAATTATGGTTCATTTTGATTACTTTATTCCCCATCTGATATGTAAATATCCTACTGGAAGGTTTAAATTAGTCAATCATTCACACTTTAGGAAGTTATTTCTTTAAAGTAAATTACACTAAGCCTTAGCAAACATTATCCAAACTGAGAGAATGGGATTTCTATCAAAAGAGGTGGGAAATAGGATACATGGAAATTTGATCAAGGGGCAAAATTTTAGAGATAATTTATAAAATTAAAGGGCACTGGGTACCGAAAAAAGAACAGAGGAGAGACTACCAAGAAAGGGAGGCAGGAGAACCCTACTCATGATTGTGGAGTCTATATGAGTAGTGGTTATCACACATGACCCTCAACTTCTTCAACATTCCTCCCCACAATAATGCATATCTGTGTCCCATAGTCTGGCTGGGCTCATTACTGCTTCAACCAATCAAGACACTTATGTGATTTCCGAGGATAACTAGTAAAAAGCCTTGCCCCTTCCTTTTGATTTTCTTAAAATACTTGCTCTCTGGATGCTTCTTAGAATACTTGCTCTTGGCTCTATCTTGCATCCTATCAGAAGTTAATCTAAATGAAGAAAGCATGTGTTGAAATTTCAAGAGAGTGTCAGATCTGTTCAGTTTCAAGCAACAAAATTACATAGTTTTATACGCAAGTGCAACCAAAGCCCAGCTGAGCACAGCCTTGAAGTCATTTCAGCTCAGGTTATAGACACGTGAGTGAAGTGGCTGGATATTTCTTTAAAAAAAATTGTTTTAATTGTTGTTCTTATACAGTTTTCTGTCTTCTACTCCCATCCCAGCCCACCGCCCCAGCCCTCCCAAGATCCCTCCCATTTCCACCCCCCGCATCTTTTGTCCATGTGTCCTTCATACTTGTTGCTCTAAACCCTTCCCCTTTTCTCTGGATATTCCTATCCCTCTCCTTTCTTGTTCTCAATTTCAGTGTCTTTAGTTATATTATGCTTGTTTGTTTGTTCTGTTAATTAGGATCCTGTTAAAAGTGAGATCATATGGTATTTGTCTTTCACTTCCTGGCTTATTTCACTTAGCATAATGCTCTCCAGTTCCATCCATGCTGTTGCAAAGGGTAGGAGCTCCTTCTATCTTTCCGCTGCATAGAATTCCATTGTGTAAATATACGATAGTTTCTTGATCCATTCATTTACTGATGGGCACCTAGGTTGCTTCCAACACTTGGCTATTGTAAATTGTGCTGCTATGAACATTGGGGTGCATAGGTTATTTTGGATTGGTGTTTCAGGGTTACTAGGATATAATCCTAGCAGTGGCATTACTGGGTCAAAAGGTAGGTCCATTATTAGTTTTCTTAGAAAATTCCATACTGCTTTCCATAGTGGTTGTACCAGTCTGCAATCCCACCAACAGTGCATTAGGGTTCCCTTTTCTCCACAACCTCTCCAATACTTGCTGTTTGTTGCTTTGTTCATGATGGCCATTCTGACTGGAGTTAAGTGGTATCTCATTGTGGTTTTAATTTGCATCTCTCTAATAGCTAGTGATATTGGGCACCTTTTCATGTGTCTCTGGATCCTCTGTATGTCCTCCTTGGAGAATTGTCTGTTCAAGTCCTTTGCCCATTTTTTAATTGGGTTGCTTGTCTTCTTAGAGTGGAGTCGTGTAAGTTCTTTATATATTTTGGAGATTAAACCCTTGTCTGAGGTATCATTGGCAAATATGTTCTCCTATACAGTCAGTTCTCTTTTTATTTTAATACTTTTTTCTTTATCTATGCAGAAGCTTTTTATTTTGATGAGATCCCATTTGTTTATTCTTTCCTTTATGTCCCTTGCTTTCAGGAAAAATCAGTAAAAATGTTGCTACATGAAATGTCTGAGATTTTCCTGCCTATGTTCTCCTCTAGGACTTTAATGGTGTCATGGCTTATATTTAAATCTTTTATCCACCTTGAATTTATTTTTGTGTATGCTGTAAGTTGGTGTTCAAGTTTCATTTTTTTCATGTAGCTGTCCAGTTCTCCCAACACCACTTGTTGAAGAGGCTACTTTTATTCAATTTTATGTTGCTGCCTCCTTTGTCAAATATTAATTGACCATAGAGAATTGGGTTTACTTCTCGGCTCTCTATTCTATTCCACTGGTCCATGTGTCTGTTTTTGTGCCAGTACCAGGTTGTTTTGATTACAGTGGCCTTGTAATACAGTTTGGTGTCAGGTATTGTGATCTCTCCTACTTGGCTCTTCTTTCTCAAAATTGCTGCAGCTATTCGAGGTTGTTTATGGCTCCATATAAAATTTTGAAGTGTTTGTTCTATGTCTGAAATATGCCATTGGTACTTTAATAGGTATTGCATTGAATCTGTAAATTGCTTTGGGTAGTATGGATATTTTGATGATGTTAATTCTTCCAATCCATGAACACGGTATATGTTTCCATTTGTTTGTGTCTTCCTTGATTTCTTTCTTCAGTGTTGTTTAGTTTTCTGCATACAGGTCTTTTACTTCCTTGGTTAGGTTTATTCCTAGGTATTTTATTTTTCTTTTTGGTATATAGAATGGGATTTTTTTCTTGATTTCTGCTTCTGCTGTTTCATTGTTGGTATACAAAAATGCCTTTGATTTCTGGATATTGACTTTGTATCCTGCTGTTTGGCCAAATTCATTTATTAAGTCAAGCAGCTTTTTGGGGAAGTCTATAGGATTTTCTATGTACATTATCATGTCATCTACAAACAATGATAGTTTTGTTTCCTCCTTTCTGATTTGGATGCCTTTTATTTCCTTTTCTTGTCTAATTGCCATGGCCAATACTTCCAATACTATATTGAATAGAAGTAGTGAAAGTGGACAACCTTGTCTTGTTCCTCATCTTAGTTGAAAAGATTTTAGTTTTTGCCCATTGAGTATGATGTTGGCTGTAGGTCTCTCATATATGGCCTTTATTATGTTGAGGAATGCTCCCTCTATTCCCACTTTGCTGAGTGTTTTTATCATAAACGGGTGCTGTACTTATCAAATGCTTTTTCTGTATCTATTGATATGATCATGTAATTTTTGCCTTTGCTTTTGTTTATGTGATGTATTACATATACTGATTTGCGTATGTTTAACGAACCTTGCATCCCTGGGATGAATCCCACTTGGTCATGATGTATGATTTTTTAATGTATTGTTGGATGCAGTTTGCCAATATTTTCTTGAGGATTTTAGTGTCTATGTTCATCAGTGATATGGGCCTGAAGTTTTCTTTCCTTGTTATGTCTTTATCTGGTTTGGGGATTAGAATGATGCTGGCTTCATAAAAAGAGCTTGGTAGTCTTCCATCATTTTTGATTTTTTCAAAAAGTTTGTGAAGGATAGGGGTTAGCTGTTCCTTAAATGCTTTGTAAAATTCTCCTGTGAAACCATCTGGTCCAGGGCCCTTGTGTGTCAGGACTTTTTTGATTACTGCTTCTATTTCATCTGCTGTTATTGGTTGGTTCAGGCTTTCTGCTTCTTCTTCATTGAGTTTTGGGAGACTATATTTTTTAGAAACTTGTCCATTTCACCTAAGTTTTCAAATTTCTTGGCATACAGTTCTTCATAGTAATTTCTTACAATCCTTTGTATTTCTGTGGTGTCAGTTGTCATCTCTCCTCTTTCATTTCTGACTGTGTTTATTGGGTCCTCTCTCTTTTTTTCTTAATGAGCCTACTTAATGTCTTGTCAATTTTGTTTATCATTTCAAAAAACTAGCTCCTGGATTCATTGATCCTTAGAATTGTGCTTTTAGTCTCTATGTCATGTAATTCTGCTCTGATCTTGGTTATTTCCTTCCTTCTACTTGCTCTGGGCTGTCTTTGTTGTTGTTCCTCAAGTTCTTGTAGACATAGAGTTAAGTTGTTTGAGATGTTTCTACATTTTTTAGGTAGACCTGTATTGCTATGAACTTTCCTCTGAGGACTGCCTTTGCTGTGTCCCATAAGTTTTGGGTGGTTGTGAGTTCATTTTCATTTGTTTCCAGAAACTTTTTGATTTCCTCCCTAATTTCATTGTTGACCCACTCATTGTTTAATAGCATGCTATTCAATCTCCATGATTTCGAGAATTTTGTGTTTTCTCCTTGGGGTTGGTTTCTAGTTTCAGTCCCTTGTGGTCGGAGAAAATGCTTGGTATGATTTCAGTTTTCTTGAATTTGATGAGGTTAGTTTTATGACCTATCATGTGTTCTATCTTTGAGAATGTCCCGTGTGCATTTGAATAGAATGTGTAATTAGTTTCTTTGGGAGGAAGGGCTCTCTCTATATATATCAGTTAAGTCCATTTCATCTAGAGTGTTGTTCAATGCCACAATTTCTTTGTTGATATTTTATTTAGAAGATTTGTCCATTTTTGACAGTGGGGTGTTAAAATCCCCTACTATAATTGTGTTGCTGTCAATATCTTTCTTGAAGTCCTCTAAGATTTTCTTGATTTATTTAGGTGATCCTATGTTGGGTGCATATATATTTACAATGTTTATGTCTTCCTGGTGGATTCTTCCCTTGAGTATTATGAAGTGACCTTCTGGGTCTCTCTTTCTGGCTCCTATTTTGAAGTCCATTTTGTCTGATATGAGTATTGCTACATCGGCTTTTTTTCCCTGTCCATTTGCTTGGAAACTTTGTTTCCAGCCCTTCACTTTGAGTCTGTGTAGGTCTTTTGTCCTGAGGTGGGTCTCTTCTGGGCAGCATATGTGTGGGTCATGTTTTCTTATCCATTCAGCTATTCTATGCCTTTTGATTGGAGCATTTAATCCATTTATGTTTAAGGTTATTATTGATAGGGACTGATTCATTGCCATTTTCGTACCTATGTTCCCCTCTCTCTCTCTCCCTTTTCCTTCCTTTCCTTAAAATGCTCCCTTCAGCATCACTTGCAGAACTGGTTTGGTAGAGGTGTATTCTTTGAGACTTCTTTTGCCTGGGAAGGTCCTTATTTGGCCTTCTATCTTGACTGAAAGCCTTGCTGGGTAAACTAGTCTTGGTTGCAGGGTTCTTTGGTTCTCATTACTTGGAACATTTCTTGCCATTCTCTTCTGGCTTGGAGTGTTTCCATTGAGAAGTCAGCTGCTAGCTTTATGGGGGCTCCCTTGTATGTTACTTCCTTTTTCTCTCTTGCTGCCTTTAAATTTCTCTCTTTGTCTTGGAATTTTGCCATTTTAATTATGATATGTCTTGAAGTGGGCCTCTTTGGGTTCCTCTTGATTGGGACTCTCTGTGATTCCTGGATTTGTGTGACTTTTTCTCTCATCAAATTAGGGAAGTTTTCCATCATTACTTATTCAAATAGGTTTTCTATTCCTTGCTCTTCTTCTTCTCCCTCTGGTATCCCTATGATATGGATATTATTACGTTTCATACTGTCTTGCATTTCCCTTAATCCCTCTTTATTCTTTCTGAGCCTCTTTTCCTTTTCTTGCTCTTTCTGGGTGTTTTTTTTTCTACTTGGTCCTCCAACTCACTGATCCAATCTTCTGCTTCATCGATTCTGCTTTTCATTCCTTCCACTGTGTTCTTCAATTCAGAAATTGTATTTTTCATTTCCTCTTGGTCCTTGATAGTTTCTATTTCCTTTTTCATGTTGATATAGTTTGCAGTGAGTTCATCATAACTTCCCTGTAGTTTCTGGTAACTCATTGAGAGCTCATGAAGCTTCCTGATAACGATTGCTTTGAACTCAAAATCTGATAGTTGAGTTGCCTCCATTTCATTTAGCATTCTTTCTGGGGCTTCCTCCTTTTCTTTCATTTGGGGATTGTTTCTTTGTCTTCCAATTGTTTGTGAGACTCTTCTTGTTAGCCTTAGCTTCTTAAATTGATTTGTTCTGTTTCCCTGGGTTTATGGTATGAACTTCTGTGGTAGAATATCTGTGAGATTCAATGGTGCTGTCTCCTTTGGGTATTCTGGTGTTCACAGCCTCCACTGTCTCAGCTGTTGTAATGCCCCTCTTTGGGACCAACTCTAGTTTTTCCACAGTTCCAGGGGTTTTTTTTTGTTTGTTTGTTTTGTTTTGTTTTGTTTTTGTCTCAATCGTGGGTATTTTAAAAGAGAAAAGAGGAAGAAAACAAAGAAAAGAACTAAAAAATGAAAAGAAAAGAAAGAAAAGCAGAAAGAAAAAGAAATTAAAAAAAGAAAGGAAGAAAAGATAATATTGGAAAGAAAGTAAAAGGGAAGAAAACATGAAAGAAGTAACGAGAAGCAAAAGGAGTTGAGGGGTAAAAAAGATAAAAATAATGGAAAATAATTAAAACAAACAAACAAACAGAAAAACACACCAACTCTTTCTGTTATCAATCTTGCCAAGCCAGTTTTTCTGGCCTTGATGACTGCAGTGGCTGAGGGGTGACCGTATTGTTTTTCTCCTTGTTCAGCACTGTTTTCTTTGGCCTACTGTCCTCAGAGCTAGCCCAGGTCTCTCCGCACAGGGTCTCAGGTGTGTCTCCTGTGGTGGCAGGCACAAGCACCAATGATCTTTCAGCCTTCCTTGCACAGGTGCCAACTGTTCTGTGAGCACGAATCAACCCCCATGCAGGTTACACACTGATGTCTAAGATCTCCCAGCAGCCCACTCAGGTCTCCGATGGTGCAATGGTGCAGGGGCCGATGGACTGTAGAGGCACCCAGCGACTGTACAGGTCTCTCAGTGGTGCACTGGAGCTAACAGATCCCTGCACAGCTATTTACAATGGCGGGTGGGTGCAGACAAAAGTGCGAGCTCCATCGCTAAGTCCTCCCAGAGCTATGAGATCTTAACTCCTCTCTGTAAGATTTCAAGCAACCAGGTTTATCCCAGTGCTGCCAAGACCCTGTTTGGCTGATCAGGGAGTGGTTGACCCAGCTCCCTCCCTAGAGTCTTACAGCCAGCACTGGCCTGGGATCTCAGCTCCTGCCCTGGTCTCCGAGCTGCTGGAGTACTCTCCTTACCGTCTGGTTTTCAATGTCCACTGCAATCTTCGATCACCTGTTTTCAAATATGCTGTGTTTCTGGTGTCTGTTTGCTGTGCTCCATTGAAAATTGGCCTGGTTTTCCACCTTGGGTCTCTGCTCGACATCTCTGCCAAGGAGCCAAAGTCTTCACAGCATCATTCTGGTGCACGCTCTTGTTTCAATGAAGACTGAACAGGGCTGTGATACCTCACAAAGCCAACCTCAGACTGGGCAGGCATTTGCAGTGTGCAGCTGGTCTGGGGGTCAGCCTGGGCTTGACTCAGTTGCCCTCTTTGTCTGTGGGCACCAGAGGCTCAGGGCCTATGGGCACAGGAGGCATGGCAGCCCAGTAAAGCTGGGAGGATACAGGAGGGCTGGCAGTGTAGCCGATTGTAGGAAGAGTCAGAAATGGGGCTGCAGAGAAAGAGTGGAGCAGGGATTAAAACCCAGGCATGGCAGCCATTGGAGAGAGAGCCACAAACTTCTGCCAGAGTGGAGACCCTCTCCCAGCCCCACGTTGCCACCTGTAGCCGGTGCTCTCATGCTCCTTCTGTCCAGCTGGATATTTCTAAACCCCTTTCTAGCTAGACAGATCTTCTCTACTCTGTCCATCTCTGGTTTCCTTCCATCCCCTCTTCTCTGCCTGCTCTGTTTTGCTCTGTTCTTCTACTGTCTGCTCCATTCTTGTCCACTCTGGTCCCACAAGATGTCTTCAGTGTTTCAACTCCAGCCAAAGAAATGCAATCCTCAGTCTTAAAAGTATGCTTTCCAAGCCAGAGCAGAGCTGACTGATATAGAGGGAAGTCCACACCTCTGCACGTTGATTGGTCTGTCCTCATGCAAATGAGGAATCCTAACAACTATAGGATTGGTTCAAAGCATTGTCCTGGTTAGCTGGAATGAATGTGTTCTGACTGGTCAGTGAAGATGCAAATGAGGATATAGCTGTGCAGCTCTGATTGGGCAGGGAAAGTCTCAGTTATGTTGGTTGAAATAGGATTCCAGAAGTTCTTTTGTAACTGTTGGCTCAGCCAGCACAAACAAAATGTAGGCTGGTAGTTCAGTGCAGGCTTTTCCCTAAAGTGCAGCTTTCATGAGAGGCTCTTATTTAGAAATGCTGCTAGTCTCTGTTTTTTAAAATTTGAGCTCGGTTAGCCACTAGGAGCCTTTCTTGGTAGGTATTTTCTTTCATGGGTTGACATAAGGATGCCAATGTCTTTACTTCCTTACCTTTCATGGATGTTACATGATTCCAAAAATATCTTCTTTGTGTATCTGTTAAGTATAAGTATAAAACACACTATTTCAAAACCCAAGTCCTCAGAATAATAAGCATCTTATATTGCTCATGAATTTATAGGTAAGGATTCTGATTACTAATTCCAGTGTGTAGGTTTTTTCCACACCACCAAGTAATTTTCATACAACAGTTGGGTGTCCTACAATTCAAGTCAATTCTGAAATTATCTACCCAGAAATAGCATCAGGTTCCTCAGATTAGGGGCTCAGTCCCATAAAACTGCCCTCCACTTCAGATACTAATAGCAACTCTAGATTATTACCTGTGCTTCTGACTCACTGACTATAAATCAGAGCTTCCCATGACCACTTTGGTGGATGGGACTGAAATTTTCCAACCTCCAATCACATAATTGGCTCCCTTGGCAACCACCCCTTATCCTTAGGTGGGATCCAAAAGTCACCTTATTAACATAACAAAAGATACTTTTTGAGTCTCATCAGTTAGGAAATTCCAAAGGTATTATGAGTTCTATGCCAGAAAAGGAGATTAAAACAATATATATTTCTTATTATAAATCACAGTATCACAACATGCCAGCACATGGTTCTGCTGGCGTTGGATGAGCTTGCACGTGTGGTCAACTGGGGCTGGGAGGCAGCTCTGCCAATCTGTGCTGGGCTTTCTCAGATGTCTGAAGATCAGTTGACTCTAGGCTGGTGTATGCTGGCCTTAGCTGATTACTGAAATCTTATCCATGTGTCTCTCATCCTCAAAAAGGCTAGCCTGTGCTAGCTCACATGGAGACTGCCAAAGCTTTTAATTGAGAGAAGGGAAGGATGCAAGGCCTCCTTCTGCCACATTCTATTAAAAGAAACAAGTTTCCAGGCAGTTCAATTTAAGAGGAAGAAAATAATCTCCTTTGCTTGGTGTACAGTTTTGGGGTCTTAGTGCAAAGGGTTTGAATGTAGGGAAATCATGAATAGGACTAGAAATGCCATCAATACACCACAGCATCTAAGGCCAAGTCACCCAGGTCATCTCCTCATGTTCCAGATTTGTTAATAAGCTGGAATAAGAATATTCTGGGAAGGAAGATGGCGGCACAGTAGGAGGAAGCACATTCTACTTCCCCTTACACACAGGAGAAAAACCTGGCCGCTTTACAGTGGAACAGAGCAAACAGACATCAGAAACACAGCATATTTGAAAATAGGAGATTGAAAATTGCAGCAGACATTGCAAAACCAGACAGTAAGGAGAGTACTCCAGTGGTGCAGAGACCAGGGCAGGGGCTGAGATCCCAGGCCAGTGATGGCCATAAGACTCTAGGGAGGGAGCTGGGTCAACCGCTCCCTGCTCAGCCAAAAAAGGTTCCAGCAGCACCGGGATAAACCTGGTTGCTTGAAATCTCACAGAGAGGAGTACACATCTCATAGTCCTGGGAGGACTGCACGTTGGAGCTTGCGGGACTGTCTGTGCCTGCGCACCATTGGGTACAGCTGCATGGGGATCCACTGGCACCAGTGCACCACCAGGGAACCTGCGCTGCAGTCTCTTGGTGCCCACGTGCCATCAGGGACCTGCGTGGCGACCAGTCAGCACCTGCGCAAGAGTTGGTGCCCCTGTGTGGAAGGCTGGGAGATCATAAGCACCTGTGCATGACTGTAGTAGGTGCACGCTGCCTCAGAAGATACATCTGAGGCCCTGTGTGGAGAGGCCCTGGGCTAACTCTGAGGACAGTAGCCCAAAGATAACTGAGTGCTGAAAAGGGAGAAAAGCAATACCTTCACCCCTTGGCCATTGCAGTCAGCAAGGCCAGAAAAACCGGCTTGGTAAGATTGATAACAGAAAGGGTGTTTTTTTTGTTTGTTTGTTTGTTTTAATTATTTTTTCATTATTTTTATCTTTTTTACCCCTTCAAATCCTTTTGCTTCTCTTTACTTCTTTCATGTTTTCTTCCTTCTTACTTTCTTTCAAATATTATTTCTTCTTCCTTTCTTTTTTATTTCTTTTTCTTTCTGCTTTTCTTTCTTCTCTTTTCATTTTTTCTTCTTTTCTTTGTTTTCTTCCTCTTTTCTCCTTTAAAATACCCATGAGTGAGACAAAAACAAAACAAAACAAAACAAAACAAAACAAAACAAAACAAAAGCCTGGAACTGTGGAAAAACTAGAGTTGGCCCAAAGAAGGGCATTTCAACAGCTGAGATAGTGGAAGCTGTGAAAAAAGTAATGATGGAAAACTTCTCTAATTTGATGAGAGAAAAAGTCACACAAATCCAGGAAACACAGAGAGTCCCAATCAAGAGGAGCCCAAAGAGACCCACTTCAAGACACATCATAATAAAAATGGCAAAAGTCCAAGAGAAAGAGAGAATCTTAAAGGCAGCAAGGGAGAAAAAGGAAGTAACATACAAGGGAGCCCCAATTAGGTTAGCACCTGAGTTCTCAATGGAAACACTCCAAGCCAGAAGAGAATGGCAAGAAATATTCCAAGTAATGAGAACCAAAGGCCTGCAACCAAGACTACTTTACCCAGCAAGACTTTCAATTAAGATAGAAGGCCAAATAAGGAGCTTCCCAGACAAAAGAAGTCTCAAAGAATACAGCTTTACCAAAACCAGTTCTGCAAGAGATACTAAAGGGAATGTTTTAAGGAAAGGAAGGAAAAGAGAGAGAGAGGGAGAGTAACACAGGTACAAAAATGGCAATGAATCAGTCC
The DNA here is from genome assembly GCA_004027475.1 of Anoura caudifer. Classification (NCBI taxonomy): domain Eukaryota; kingdom Metazoa; phylum Chordata; class Mammalia; order Chiroptera; family Phyllostomidae; genus Anoura; species Anoura caudifer. Next base: position 22,182 of record PVKU01010062.1, on the reverse strand, counting down.
CTATCAATAATAACCTTAAACATAAATGGATTAAATGCTCCAATCAAAAGGCATAGAATAGCTGAATGAATAAGAAAGCATGACCCACACATATGCTGCCTACAAGAGTCCCACCTCAGGACAAAAGACCTACACAGACTCAAAGTGAAGGGCTGGAAATGAAGTTTCTAAGCAAATGGACAGGAATAAAAAAGCCAATGTAGCAATACTCATATCAGACAAAATGGACTTCAAAAGAGGAGCCAGAAAGAGAGACCCAGAAGGTCACTTCATAATACTCAAGGGAAGAATCCACCAAGCAGACATAAACACTGTAAATATATATGCACCCAACATAGGAGCACCTAAATACATGAAGAAAATCTTAGAGGACTTCAAGAAAGATATTGACAGCAACACAATTATAGGAGGGGATTTTAACACCCCACTGTCAAAAATGGACAAATCTTCTAAACAAAATATCAACAAAGAAATTGTGGCATTAAACAACTTAACTGATATATATAGAGCCATTCATCCAAAAGAAACTAAATACACATTCTTTTCAAACGCACATGGAACATTCTCAAAGATAGACCACATGATAGGACACAAAACTAGCCTGAACAAATTCAAGAAAATTGAAATCATACCCAGCATTTTCTCTGACCACAAGGGTCTGAAACTAGAAACCAACACCAAGGGGAAAAACCCAAAGTCCTCAAAATCATGGAGATTGAATACCATGACCCACTATAAAACAATGAGTGGGTAAAGAATGAAATTAGGGAGAAAATCAAAAAGTTTCTGGAAACAAAGGAAAATGAACTCACAATGATGCAACACTTATAGGACACAGCAAAGGCGATCCTGAGAGGAAAGTTCATAGCAATACAGGCCTAACTAAAATAGATAGAAACATCTCAGACAAACAACCTAACCCTACACCTATAAGAACTCGAGGAACAACAACAAAGACAGCCCAGAGCAAGTAGAATAAAGGAAATAACTAAGATCAGAGCAGAATTAAATGACATAGATACTAAAAGCACAATTCTAAGGATCAATGAATCCAGGAGCTGGTTCTTTGAAATGGTAAACAAAATTGACAAGCCATTAAGCAGGCTCATTAAGAAAAAAAGAGAGAGGGCCCAAATAAACACAGTCAGAAATGAAAGAGGAGAGATGACAACTGATACCACAGAAATACAAGGGTTGTAAGAAATTACTATGAAGAATTGTACGCCAAAAAATTTGAAAGCCTAGGTGAAATGGACAAGTTTCTAGAAAAATATAATCTCCCAAAACTTAATGAAGGAGAAGCAGAAAGCCTGAACCGACCAATAACAGCAGATGAAATTGAAGCAGTAATCAAAAAGGTCCTGACACACAAGGGCCCTGGACCAGATGGTTTCACAGGAGAATTTTGCAAAGCATTTAAGGAACAGCTAACCCCTATCCTTCACAAACTTTTCGAGAAAATCCAAAGTGATGGAAGACTCCCAAACTCTTTTTATGAAGCCAGCATCATTCTAATCCCAAAACCAGATAAAGACACAAAAAAGAAAGAAAACTTCAGGCCCATATCGCTGATGAACATAGACGCTAAAATCCTCAACAAAATATTGGCAAACCGCATCCAACAATAAATTAAAAAGATCATACACCATGACCAAGTGGGGATGCAAGGATGGTTCAGCATTTGCAAATCAGTAAATGTAATACATCACATAAACAAAAGCAAAGTCAAAAATCACATGATCATATCAATAGACATGGAGAAAGCATTTGATAAGGTACAGCATCCATTTATGATAAAAAACACTCAACAAAGTGGGAGTTGAGGGAGCATCCCTCAACATAATACAGGCCATAAATGAGAGACCTACAGCCAACAACCTACTCAATAGTTAAAAACTAAAATCTTTTTTACTAAGATCAGGAACAAGACAAAGATGTCCACTTTCACTACTTCTATTCAATATGCTATTAGAAGTCTTAGCCACAGTGATTAGACAAGAAAAGGAAATAAAAGGCATTCAAATTGGAAAGGAGGAAACAAAACTATCATTGTTTGTAGATGACATGATAGTGTACATAGAAAATCCTATAGACTTGGCCAAAAACCTGCTTGACCTAATAAATGAATTTGGCCAAACAGCAGGATACAAAGTCAATATCTAGAAGACAGAAGTCAAAGGCATTTTTGTATACCAACAATGAAACAGCAGAAGCAGAAATCAAGAAAAAAATCTCATTCTATATACCAAAAAGAAAAATAAAATACCTAGGAATAAACCTAACCAAGGAAGTAAAAGACCTGTATGCAGAAAACTACACAACACTGAAGAAAGAAATCAAGGAAGACACAAACAAATGGAAACGTATACCGTGTTCATGGATTGGAAGAATTAACATCATCAAAGTGTCCATACTACCCAAAGCAATTTACAGATTCAATGCAATACCTATTGAAGTACAAATGGCATATTTCACAGACATAGAACAAACACTTCAAAAATTTATATGGAACCATAAATGACCTTGAATATCTGTAGCAATTTTGAGAAACGAGGAAAGTAGGAGGGATCACAATACCTGACACCAAAGTGTATTACAAGGCCACTGTAATCAAAACAGCCTGGTACTGGCACAAAAATAGGCACATAGACCAGTGGAATAGAACAGAGAGCCTAGAAATAAATGCCAGTCTCTACGGTCAATTAATATTTGACAAAGGAGGCAGCAACATAAAATGGAGTAGAAGTAGCCTCTTCAACAATTGGTGTTGGGAGAACTGGACAGCTGCCTGCAAAAAAATGAAACTCGAACACCAACTTACACCATACACAAAAATAAATTCAAGGTGGATAAAAGATTTAAATATAAGCTGTGACATCATTAAAGTCTTGGAGGAGAACATAGGTAGGAAAAGCTCAGATATTTCATGCAGCAACATTTTTACTGATATGTCCCCTAAAGCAATGGACATAAAGGAAAGAATAATCAAATGGGATCTCATCAAAATAAAAAGCTTCTGCATAGATAAAGAAAACAGTATTAAAATAAAAAGAGAACTGACTGTATAGGAGAACATATTTGCCAATGATACCTCAGACAAGGGTTTAATCTCCAAAATATATAAAGAACTTACATGACTCCACTCTAAGAAGACAAGCAACCCAATTAAAAAATGGGCACAAGACTTGAACAGACACTTCTCCAAGGAGGACATACAGAGGATCCAGAGACACATGAAAAGAGGCTCAATATCACTAACTGTCAGAGAGATGCAAATTAAAACCACAATGAGATACCACTTCACACCAATCAGAATGGCCATCATAAACAAAGCAACAAACAAGTGTTAGAGAGGTTGTGCAGAAAAGGGGACCCAAGTGTTGGTGGGATTGCAGACTGGTACAACCACTATGGAAAGCAGTATGGAATTTTCTAAGAAAACTAAAAATGGATCTACCTTTTGACTTGGCAATTCCACTGCTAGGATTATATTCTAGGAACCCTGAAACACCAATCCAAAAGAACCTATTCACCTCAATGTTCATAGCAGCACGATTTACAGTAGCCAAGTGTTGGAAGCAACCTAGGTGCCCATCAGTAAATGAATGGATCAAAAAACTATGGTACATTTACACAATGGAATTATATGCAGCAGAAAGAAAGAGGGAGCTCCTACCCTTTGCGACAGCATGGATGGAACTGGAGAGTATCATGCTAAGTGAAATAAGCCATGAAGTGAAAGACAAATACCATACGATCTCACCTTTAACAGGAACGTAGTCAACAGAACAAACAAAGAAGGATAATATAACTGAAGACACTGGAATCGATAACAGGCTGACAGTCACTATAGAGGAGTGGGGGGAATTTCAGGGGAGAAGGGGAAGGTTTTAGAGCAACAAGTATAAATGACACTTGGACAAAAACTGGGGGGTGGAAATGGGAGGGAGGTGGGAAGGGCTGGGGTGGTGGGCTGGGTGGGAGTAGAAGACAGAACACTGTATAAGAACAACAATTAAAATAAAATTTAAAAAAAGAAAAAAGAATATTCTTATTCGTTAATAAGAAACTTCTTATTCCAACATAATAAGAATTGGCATAAGAATAACAAATAATTCTTATTTGTTAATAAGAATTGTTAATAACTTTAATTGAAAAGTGAGCTTAATTTTGCTCATTGAGTTTGTTGGCTTTAGCAATTAAGTAAGTGAAAAGCTCATAGGAGTTAATGTAAAATGTTTGAAAGCTGAAGAGATGCATATATCTAAGAGATATAAATTTTTAGTTAATATTTGTTTTTAAGAATAGAGTATGTATTCTTAGCAGGAAAATTAGATCAATGCACATGACAAATGTCCCACCACCAAACTCAGCAGAGTTCAAAACATACAAAAGGCCAAAATCTAAGATATAAAAAGAAAGTACACTGTAAAAGTCACCTTTAGTTTAATAAGCTGACACCTCCTGTCCTTGATCCTTACCTTTCTTATTAATGTATATAAGAAAGGTGTGTGTGTGTGGGGGGGGGTGGTTTGCAGTACGAAGTCTGAAAAAGGACCTTCTAACGCCCAAAGATAATGATTGCATATAAACCTGAGGCCAAAGCCTGGATTCTTTCTCAATTATCCTTACTGGTTTGCTTTCTTTGGGAGGTAGAATGCCATCTTCCATGCTTGAGACCTTCCTTGACTGACAAGAGTTTTTTTTCCCACTGCAAGGGACCTCTCCTTGAAATTTAACACCTATGCTCCTGGAAGGCAGGCATCATTTCTGGGATATGTGAGAGCAACCATGTGGGTTCAAAGGCCTGTCCTTATACAGCAATAAACATTTGATCAACTGGTTTTACAAGACACAACCCACTCTGCCCTCAGGGTTTCTCATCACTAGTCTATCTGGCCTCAAGGTAACCAGGCTCTTCTAAATTTACCCTGCTTGTCCTTAGTCCCTATTACTTATATCTCAACTTGTTTTGAAATTGTTTGTAAACAATGAATAGTTGTTTATTTTCTTAATTGTCCTTCTACCAACTCCCCTATCCTCATAACCTACACTCAGCACAGAGAACAGGGTCGACTTCTAAAAGGTGGAGAGAAGTGAGGATGGGATGGCAGTTTTCTCCTCCTGAAGGGCCTGAACTTACCAGCTGGAGCTGACAAAAAATCCTTCTTGTAAGGAAGCAAAGAAGCCAGTTCATTTGTTTCCAAAGGCCTTGTTTATGTAACTCTAATTATAGCATAACCAAATCACAAGTATTTTGCCATGGGAAAATGTAAAGTCATTAAGCAACTTAAATACCACCCCACCCTTTCCAAGCAGACAACACAAGCATTAAGCAATTAATGCATGTTAAGACATTTCCAATTTTTTGGCACTAATGCCAGTTCAATCATTTGAGGCTGGAGAGCATAGGTGAAAACTAGTCATTACACTTCTTGATGGGAAGAAGAGTTATTTTATGTTCTGTTTTTTAATGTAATCCCAATCTCCAGCCCCCACATTGCACAGAACATTAACATGGTTGCAAAACAAGATTGGATACTGTTTGACATGGCCTGGCATATCCAATAGGTGTATGTCATATTTAGACCTTAATCTCTGCTCATTGGGTGTCTTCCTGAATTTGTGGATTTTAGGCCTTCTAAATCCTTGGATTCTGCTGACATACTGGGCTGTGGTTTGTTGTGGGGTTCCATGAAATGAAAAACTTCATCTGCTTTGCTTTCCCAAACAAAAACAGCAACCTGCTTTATTTACTTGTGAAAATGCAGCCATGTTAGTGACAGTGAGACGTGTTATCTTAGTGTAATAGTAAAACTATGGGCATACACAAAGGTAAAAGATAGTGAGGAACTTTTGCAAAATTTGTTTATTGAAAGTGTTGTGATTAAAAATTTTATACTCTCAATTTCTTTTTCACTTGCTCAAAAATCAGTGGCTCCAATTCAGTCATTGATAAGGCTATTTTGTAGATAAAAATTATTTTATCCCTATAAGAGTCAAAACACACCATTTATTTAAGAAATGCTAATCAAGGTTCACCATGTGCTAGGCACTAAGTACTGGGTATATAACAAAGGAAAGGAAGCATAAAATTCCTAATCTTTCATAAAGCCTATTCCTGTAGGAAGAGACAAACTACAAAGTAAACACACAAATAAATAAGAGTATTATATAGCAAAAATACTATAAAGAAAACAAAACATGGTGATGTGATAGATAGATCCTAGAGGGCTCTTGTAAACTGGTTCATTGGGAAGGGCTTCAATGAAGAGTTAGCACTTAACTAAGACCCAAATACAATGAGCCTTTACTCAATGTCATCTATGTGAAATGAAACCAATTTTACTGTAGGTTAATGGATATAAACAAGAGTTAAGTTCCAATGGTATCTCATCAATGTTATAATGAAATGATGTTGAATAAAACCTTATTTGAAGACCCATGATACTCCATAAAACACCTGCCCTTCAGGCAGAAGGAACATTTAATGCATAGGTGGGAGTACTAATTTGACAAATCCTAGTGGGGGGATTTTTAAACTCATTTTTTTTTAACCCAAAGAAGCTACCAGAAAGTATTTATATGTGATCCCTATGTAGATTTGTTATTTTTTTAATTTTTAAAAATTTTTATTGTATTTTTTCATTACCATTTAACCCCTTATACTCCCCTCACCCCTGCAATCATCACACTGTTGTCCATGTCCATGAGCCATTTTTTTTTCATTTTTGCTCAATCCCTCTACCCCGTAATCCTTAATAGCTGTCATATTTGAAAGCCAAGGTGTTTTCTTTAGATTTTTTAATTTATTTATCTTTAGAGGGGAAGGGAAGGAGAGAGGGAGAGAAATATCAATGTGTGGTTGCCTCTTGGCCTGCAACCCAGGCATGTGCCCTGACTGGGAATCCAACCGTGATCCTTTGGTTCACAGGGCCATGCTCAATCCACTGAACTGCACCAGCCAGGGCTGAAAGCCAAGTTTTTATTTTTGTGTTTGTTTTCTTACTGTTTGGTAAAAGCACCATGGAATCATTACGTTTTTTGTTTCTATAGGTAGTCCTTCTTCTGTTTTCAGATTGGGGTTTGTGGACAAGATTGAGATATTCTGGCTTTGAAAACAAAGAGGAAAGAGAAGGAAATTCTACTACAGGATGTTTAGGCCTAATTCCTAATGATAGATGTATCTGTTGACTGTTACTGTATAACATACTACTTTATTTTTCTTTAATTTTTTAATCTAGTTTTTTAAAAATTTTATTTTAATTATTGTTCATGTACAGTTTTGTGTCTTTTACTCCCATCCCAGTCCACCCCCCAGCCCTCCCTACCTCCCTCCCATTTCCACCCCTCCTAGTTTTAGTCCATGTATCCTTTATACTTGTTCCTGCAAACCCTTCCCCTCTTCTCCTGAAACTCCCTCCCCTCTCCTCTCTGGTGACTGTCAGCCTGTTCTCTATTTCAGTGTCTTTGGTTATATTTTGGTTGTTTGTGTCTTTTGTTGTTTAAGTTCCTGTTAAAGGTGAGATGATATTTGTCTTTCACTGCCTGGCTTATTTCACTTAGCGTAATGCTCTTCAGTTCCATCCATGCTGTTGCAAAGGGTAGGAGCTCCTTTCTTTCTGCTGCATAGGAATGTGTAAATGTACTATAGTTTTTTGATCCATTCATTTACTATGGCACCTAGGTTGCTTCCAACACTTGGCTATTGTAAATTGTGCTGGTATGAATGTTGGGGTGCATAGGTTCTTTTGGATTGCTGTTTCAGGGTTCTTAGGATATAATCCTAGCAGTGGAATTGCTGGGCCAAAAGACATACCACTTTAAAATGTAGTGGGTTATAACATCAAAGGTTTGCTTAGTTCATTAATCTGCAAATTGGCTATCTGTGCTGTGCTTAGCTGGGTACTTCTTTTGGTCTTGAGCTGGAGTGTTCAAAGATCTGTGGTCAGTCACCGTTTAGCAGAACAACTCCACTTCTGGAGGTTGGCTGGCTGTTAGCTGAGGCAATTAGGTAAACTGGACTACATGTGCCTCTCGCCATCTAGCAGGTTTTTTCACAGAGGTAGGAGTCCAAGAGAGCAAGCAAAAGTGAGCAAAGGGTCTGAAAGTCTAGGCTCAGGATGGGTACAGTGTCACTTTCTCAGCATGGGGTCAAAACAACTCACAAGACCAGCCCAGAGTCAATGGCTAGTGAAATGGTTGCTACTTTTGTTGGGGGAAGCTGCAGTTACATTGATAAGAAGATGGATTTAGGAAACTAGCCATATTTTTTAAAATCAATCTACCACAGTAGGCAAATGCTAACACTGCAGCCTATATTACTGGAGTTGGCAAACATTATTTGTAAAGGAACAGATTGTAAACATTTTTGGCTTTTCAGGTCACAGTCTGTCACAACTACTCAACTCTGTTGTAGTGCAAAAGCACCCACAGCCAGTAAGAAATAAATAGGTGTGGCTGTGCCCAATAAAACTTTATGAACAAATCAGGTAGTAGCTTGATTTGCCTCATGGAGCTGTAGTTTGCTGACTCCTTGTCTATTATCCTAGAATGAGATAATTTTGCTACAAAGCCTTACCTTTTGAGCAAATAGGCTAGACTATAATGTGGTCTCTAGTGGCTTCCATCAGACACTAACAAACTGTTGGAATGAAGTTGACTCACATATCAGACTACAGGCCAACATAAGGATGAGTTTTGTTGTTGTTGTTGTCATGGTGGTGGGAGGGCATTCCTTCTGCTTTTAACACAACATTTGTTTATGGAGCTACTTATGTAAAGTAAGATAACTATCATTTATCCTGCTAATTTGGGGCCTGGATGTAATAACTGCTTGTTTTCTTTTGTTTGTTGTGGTTAGTTCATTTTCAAGGAAGAAAGATACAAATTTCTAAGTAGAACAAATGCTAAGAGTCAGGAGAAGGGCCACAGTAAAACAATTAGAGAGCACCTAGAGGGCAGGGATGGGTTTCATCTAGGAAGCCAAAATCTCCATCTGGAAGTGATCCCAGTGCATGTTAGAGTCACCTGGGGAACTTTGCAAAATCCTGATGCCCAGGCTACACTTCAGGGCAATTAATCAGACTCCCTGAGGGCAAAAAGTCAAGCATCAGTATATTTTAGACCTCCCTACAAAAGTCCAATGAGCAGCCAAGTTCAAGAATCATGTTCTACATTCTTAACTCTTCTAGACTGTATCTGTGGTCTGGACCACCCACCATGCACCTGAATTAGCCTTCCAAGAACTCCTCAGCTCCAAGTCTATCCTTTCTTGGAAATCAATAATTTGTAATAATGTAATAATCTCTCTGAATTCTGACTTAGCACTTTGCCCTGAACTTTAATATTTGTCAACTTAAAAGTTCATTTCTCTTTTCACGATCTCATTTTTCCAGCATTCAGCTACATGTTTATCATCTTTACCCAGAATACTCTATTTTGGAAAATCAATACTATTTCAATTGGAGTATTCCTTCTTTTCATCATAAAAAATGAAGCACCAGAATCAGGCAGACTTCACAAAGAACAAATTCAACTTTCTTATAGATAAAATAAACTTATAATTGTCTTCTGGACATGCCACTAAAGCCAATATTTTATTAATTTTCATTTAAATTGCTCACAGAAGCATCACAAACAGCCTTAGAAACTCTAATAGATTAGTTATATTCCCCTGTTACTTTACTCAACTAATGGGTGATAATTTAAGCCAAAAAGAACTTTAGAGATCATGTGGTTTCATGCCTTCTTCCCCTTTCATAAATAAAATGAAGGCTCAAAAGTTAAGAGCCTTTCAAGATGTATTAGGAAAACACATTTCTGATAATATGCACTTTAGAGAAATAAGGCTCTTGTTTTCTCTTTTATTTATTTTTCTTTTTTAAATTTATTTTAATTGTTGTTCTTGTACAGTTTTCTGTCTTCTACTCACACCCAGCCCACCACTGCAGCCCTCCCCACCTCCCTCCAATTTCCAACCCCTCCCCAGTTTTTATCTATGTGTCCTTTATACTTGTTGCTCTAAACCCTTCCCCTTTTCCCCTGAAACTCCCTCTCCTCTCCTCTCTGGTGACTGTCAGCCTGTTCTCAATTTCAGTGTCTTTGGTTATATTTTGCTTGTTTGTATTAAAGGTGAGATCATATGGTATTTGTCTTTTACTGCCTGGCTTATTTCACTTAGCATGATGCTCTCCAGTTCCATCCATGCTGTTGCAAAGGGTAGGAGCTCCTTCATTCCTTCTGCTGCATAGAATTCCATCGTGTAGGCACCTAGGTTGCTTCCAACAATTGGCTATTGTAAATTGTGCTGCTATGAACATAGGAGTGCATAGGCTCTTTTGGACTGGTGTTTCAGGGTTCTTAGGATATAATCCTAGCAGTGGAATTGCTGGCACAAAAGGTAAATCCATTTTTACTTTTCATAGAAAATTCCATACTCTTTTCCATAATGGTTGTACCAGTCTGAAATCCCACCAACAGTACATTAGGGTCCCCTTTTCACCACAACCTCTCCAACAATTGTTGTTTGTTGCTTTTTATATGATGGCCATTCTGATTGGTGTGAAGTGGTATTACACTGTGGTTTTAATTTGCATCTCTCTGATAGCTAGAGATATTGAGCATCTTTTCACGTGTCTCTGGATCCTCTGTATGTCCTCCTTGGAGAAGTGTGTTCAAGTCCTTAGTCCATTTTTTAATTGAGTTGCTTGTCTTCTTAGAGTGGAGTCATGTAAGTTCTTTATATATTTTGGAGATTAAACCCTTGTCTGAGGTATCATTGCCAAATATGTTCTCCCATACAGTCAGTTCTCTTTTTATTTTAATACTGTTTTCTTTAGCCATGCAGAAGATTTTTATTTTGATGAGATCCCATTTGTTTATTCTTTCCTCTACGTCCATTGCTTTAGGGGACAGACACATCAGTAAAAATGTTGCTGCATGAAATATCTGAGATTTTTCTGCCTATGTTCTCCTCTAAGACTTTGATGGTGTCACAGCTTATGTTTAAATCTTTATCCACCTTGAATTTATTTTTATATATGGTGCAAGTTGGTGCTCTAGTTTCATTTTTTTTGCAGGTAGCTGTCCAGTTCTCCCAACACCACTTGTTGAAGATGCTATTTTTACTCCATTTTATGTTGATGCCCCCATTGTCTAATATTAATTGACCGTAGAGACTTGGGTTTATTTCTGGGCTCTCTGTTTTATTCCACTGGTCCATGTGTCTGTTTTTATGTCAGTACCAGGCTGTTTGGATTACAGTGGCCTTGTAATACACTTTGGTATCAAGTATTGTGATCCCTCCTACTTTGCTCTTCTTTCTCAAAATTGCTGCAGCTATTCAGGGTCATTTATGGTTCCATATAAATTTTTGAAGTGTTTGTTCTATGTCTGTGAAATATGCCTTTAGTACTTTAATAGGTATTGCATTGAATTCGTAAATTGCTTTGCGTAGTATGGATAGTTTGATGATGTTGATTACTCTGATCCATGAACACGGTATATTTTTCCATCTGTTTGTGACTTCCTTGATTTCTTTCTTCAGTGTTGTGTAGTTTTCTGCATACAGGTGTTTTACCTCCTTGGTTAGGTTTATTCCTAGGTATTTTATTTTTCTTTTTGCTATATTGAATGGGATTTTTTCCTTGACTTCTTCTGCTCTTTCATTGTTGGTATGCAAAAATGCCTTTGGCTTCTGGATATTGACTTTCTATCCTGCTGTTTGGCCAAATTCATTTATTTAGGTTGAGCAGATTTATGGTGGAGTCTATAGGATTGTCTCTGTACACTATCATGTCATCTGCAAACAATGATAGTTTTGTTTCCTCCTTTCCAGTTTGGATGCCTTTTCTTTTCTTTTCTTTTCTTTTCTTTTCTTTTCTTTTCTTGTCTTGTCTTGTCTTGTCGCTGTAGCTAAGACTTCTAGTACTATATTGAATAGAAGTGGTGAAAGTGGACATCCTTGTCTTATTCCTGATGTTAGTGAAAAAGATTTTAGTCTTTTCCTGTTGAGTATGACCTTGGCTGTAGATCTCTCATATATGGCCTGTATTATGTTGAGGAATGCTCCCTCAACTCCCACTTTGCTGAGTGTATTTTATCATAAATGGGTGCTGTACCTTATCAAATGCTTTCTCTGTGTCTATTGATATGATCATGTGATTTTTGTCTTTGCTTTTGTTTATGTGATGTATTACATTTACTGATTTGGGAATGCTGAACCATCCTTGCAGCCCCATTTGGTCATAGTGTATGATCTTTTTAATTTATTGTTGGATGCGGTTTGCCAATATTTTGTTGAGGATTTTAGCGTCTATGTTCATCAGCGATATGGGCCTGAAGTTTTCTTTCTTTTTTGTGTCTTTATCTGGTTTTGGGATTAGAATGATGCTGGCTTCATAAAAAGAGTTTGGGAGTCTTCCATCACTTTGGATTTTCTTGAAAAGTTTGTGAAGGATAGGGGTTAGCTGTTCCTTAAATGCTTTGCAAAATTCTCCTGTGAAACCATCTGGTCCAGGGCCCTTGTGTGTCAGGACTTTTTTGATTACTGCTTCAATTTCATCTGCTGTTATTGGTCGGTTCAGGCTTTCTGCTTCTCCTTCATTAAGTTTTGGAAGATTATATTTTTCTAGAAACTTGTCCATTTCACTTAGGTTTTCAAATTTGTTGGTGTACAATTCTTCATAGTAATTTCTTACAACCCTTGTATTTCTGTGGTATCAGTTGTCATCTCTCCTCTTTCATTTCTGACTGTGTTTATTTGGGTCTTCTCTCTTTTTTTCTTGATGAGCCTGCTTAAAGACTTGTCGATTTTGTTTATCTTTTCAAAGAACCAGCTCCTGGATTCATTGATCCTTAGAATTGTGCTTTTAGTATCTATGTCATTTAATTCTGCTCTGATCTTGGTTATTTCCTTCTTTCTACTTGCTCTGGGCTGTCTTTGTTGTTGTTCCTCAAGTTCTTGTAGGCGTAGGGATAGGTTGTTTGTTTGAAATGTTTCTATCTATTTTAGTTAGGCCTGTATTGCTATGAACTTTCCTCTGAGGACTGCCTTTGCTGTGTCCCATAAGTTTTGGGTCCTTGTGAGTTCATTTTCATTTGTTTCCAGAAACTTTTTGATTTCCTCCCTAATTTCATTCTTGACCCACTCATTGTTTAATATCATGCTATTCAATCTCCATGATTTTGAGGAGTTTGGGTTTTCTCCCTTGGGGTTGGTTTCCAGTTTCAGACCCTTGTGGTCAGAGAAAATGCTTGGTATGATTTCAATTTTCTTGAATTTGTTGAGGCTAGTTTTGTGTCCTATCATGCAGTCTATCTTTGAAAGTGTTCTATGTGCATTTGAAAAAATTTGTATTTAGTTTCTTTATGAAGGGCTCTATATATGTCAGTTAAGTTCATTTCATCTAGAGTGTTGTTCAATGCCACAATATCTTTGTTGATATTTTGTTTAGAAGATTTGTCCATTTTTGACAGTGGGGTGTTAAAATCCCCTACTATAATTGTGTTGCTGTCAATATCTTTCTTGAAGTCCTCTAAGATTTTCTTGATGTATTTAGGTGCTCCTATGTTGGGTGCATATATATTTACAATGTTTATGTCTGCTTGGTGGATTCTTCCCTCGAGTATTATGAAGTGACCTTCTGGGTCTCTCTTTATGGCTATTCTTTTGAAGTCTATTTTGTCTGATATGAGTATTGCTACACTGGCTTTTCTTTTCCTGTCCATTTGCTTGGAAACTTCATTTCCAGCCCTTCACTTTGAGTCTGTGTAGGTCTTTTGTCCTGAGGTGGGTCTCTTGTAGGCAGCACATGTGTGGATCATGCTTTCTTATCCATTCAGCTACTCTATGTCTTTTGATTGGAGCATTTAATCCATTTATTGATTCATTGCCATGTTTGTATGTCTCTCTCTCTCTCTCTCTCTCTCTCTCTCTCTCTCTCTCTCTCTCTCATCTCTATCTCTATCTATCTCTATCTCTCTATCATCTCTCTATCTCTATCTCTCTCTCTCTCTTCCTTCCATTCCTTAAAGCAGTCCCTTTAGTATCTCTTGCATAACTGGTTTGTAGAGGTGTATTCTTTGAGACTTCTTTTGTCTGGGAAGGTCCTTATTTGGCCTTCTATCTTGATTGAAAGCCTTGCTGGGTAAAGTAGTCTTGGTTGCAGGCCTTTGGTTCTCATTACTTGGAATATCTCTTGCCATTCTCTTCTGGCTTGGATCGTTTCCTTCGAGAAGTCAGCTGCTAACCTTATCGGGGCTCCCTTGTATTTTACTTCCTTTTTCTCTCTTGCTGCCTTTAAGATTCTCTCTTTGTCTTGGAATTTTGCCATTTTTATTATGATGTGTCTTGAAGTGGGTCTCTTTGGGCTCCTCTTGATTGGGACTCTCTTTGTTTCCTGGATTTGTGTGACTTTTTCTCTCATCAAATTAGGGAAGTTTTCCATCATTACTTCCTGTTTCTTCTTCTTCTGGAATCCCTATTATATGGATATAATTACGTTTCATATTGTCTTGAATTTCTCTGAATCCTTCTTCATTCTTCCTGAGCCTCTTTTCCTTTTCTTCCTCTTTCTGGGTGTTTTTTCTACTTTGTCCTCCAACTCTCTTATCCGATCTTCTGCTTCATCAATTCTGCTTTTTATTCCTTCCACTGTGTTCTTCAGTTCAGAAATTGTATTTTTCATTTCCTCTTGGTCCTTGTTGATAGTTTCTATTTCCTTTTTCATGTTGATATAGTTTGCAGTAATTTCATTATAGCTTCCTTGTAGTTTCTGGTAACTCATTGAGAGCTCATGGAGCTTCCTGATAACGATTGCTTTGAACTCAAAATCTGATAGTTGAGTTGCCTCCATTTCATTTAGCATTCTTTCTGGGGCTTCCTCCTTTTCTTTCATTTGGGGATTGTTTCTTTGTCTTCCCATTGTTTGTGAGACTCTTCTTGTTAGCCTCAGATTCTCAAATTGATTTGTTCTGTTTCCCTGGGTTTATGGTGTGAACTTCTGTGGTAGAATATCTGTGAGATTCAATGGTGCTATCTCCTTTGGGTATTCTGGTGTTCACAGCTTCCACTGTTTCAGCTGTTGGGATGCCCCTCTTTGGGTCCAACTCTGTTTTTTTCACAGTTCCAGGGCTTTTTTTTTATTTTTTATTTGTTTGTTTCACCTAGGGTCACGGGTGTGAGCTCTGGGTCTTCCACAAAGCCCCCTCCTCCAGTCCCAGTGCCACCTCCAGTCCTAGTCCCAGGGTTGCCTCTGGTCACTTGGCCACTGTCTGTCACAGGTTCGTCTCTAGTTGCAGGGATGTAAGTGGTCCAAGGGCCACCTCTGGTTGCCAGACTCTTGTTTTCTGATGAATACTCTATGGCACTGTTAGTCAAAAGTTTGTGACATGCAAAAATAGTGTTCTCAGTCTTGTTCTCTAAGTCCCCTACCTTTTGCTGCACCCACTTCATAGACTGTGGCTTCTGAATGACAGTAGCTCCTCTTCACAAGTCTCCAGGCATCTCTTTAAACCTGTCCCCATGGAATCCTAGAATTCCACTTTAGCCTTCTAACTGTCCCCCTTTCGTAGCTCATATTTGTACCTCATCTGTTGGTGTCGGGTTTCAGAATCTCCAGACTCTACCCTTCCCTAGGACTCCCTCACAGGGACTGTCTGGGACTAACAGATTGGAGAGTACACAGCTAGAAGATTTATTGTGGAGGAGGAAACTTGCTTCTAGAAAAGTGCAGCTGTTTTCTACTAACTTTTCTTTTTCTCTTTTTTCATAAATCATAATAGTACTCACTTTTATTGTAACCCTTTTAATTTTTTTTACCTCAGTTTAACTCCCTTTGTTTTCCCCCATTTTATTATGCTTTTTGATTATTATATTACAGTTGTCTTAATTTTCCCCCATCCACTCAGCATCCCCCCACTCCCTCAGGCAATTCTCCCACCATTGTTCATGCCCATGGGTCATGTGTATAAGTTCTTTTGCTACTCTATTTGCTACACTGTACTTAACATCCCCATGGCTATTCTGTAACTACCTATTTGCACTTCTTAATCCCCTCACATTTTTACACGTTCTTCCCTTTCCAATTTGGCAACCTTCTAGTAACTAACTTTTTTTTTTTTTTTTTTGCTTTTAAGAGTCTCTCATTATCTTTAACTTTTGTCCTTTTAAAAATGATGTGTCTTGGAGTGGGCCTCTTTGCATCCATCATATTTGGGACTCTCTGTACTTCCTGGACTTAGATGTGTATTTTCTTCACCAAATTAGGGAAGTGTTCTTTCACTATTTTTCAGATAGATTTCCAATTTCTTGCTCTTACTCTTCTTCTGGTACCCCTATGAGGTGAATGTTGGACCTCTTGAAGTTGTCCTAAAGACTGTTTATAATACCCTCATTTCCTTTAGATTCTTTTTCTTCTCGTTGTTCTGTGTGGTTGTTTTCTAGTTCCTTATGTTCCAAATCATTGATTTGATTCTTGGATTCATCTATTTTACTGCTGTTTCCCTATAATTTTTTCTTTATTTCATTTAGTGTATCTTTTATTTCTGACTGGGTCTTTTTTGTGCTGCTGAGGTCCTCACTACTTTCCTTGAGTATCTTTATAACCAGCATTTTGAACTCTGCATTTGATAGAATGCTTATCTCCATTCCATTTAGATCTTTTTCTGGAGTTTTGATCTGTTCTTTCATTTGGGTCATGTTTCTTTGTCTCCTCATTTTGGCAGTCTCCCTGTGCTTTTTTTTATGTATGAAGTGGAGCTGCTTGGACTTCATGTCTTAATTGTGTGGCCTTATATAGTAGATGTCCTGTAGGGTCCAGTGGCATAGCCTCCCCAATGACCCAAGATGGGACTCAAGGTGTTCCCTTTGTGTGGGCTGAATATACTTTTCTCATGTAGTTGAGCCCTGGATGCTGTTGGCAGATCAATAGGAGGGATTTACCCATGCCAGCCAGCTGCAAGGACTGGCTGTGACCATTGACCACCAACCTCCACCCTCTGTGGAGGATCAGCTGTGCAGGAGCAGGGTGCTGGTACTCTGGTGTGGTCTATAGCTGTCCAGTGGGTGCATTGGCCCTAGGGTTTCCCAGGTGGTGCAGGCCAAGTTCAGCCCCCACCTGTGTTTTGCTCAGGGCACCCTGACTGAGCTGTAAAGCAATCTTAGATGGCTGCTACTCATGCTGGGCCTGGAGATTCCCAGGTGAAGCCAAGTTGTGGCTCTAACCTGGCTGCTGCTAGGGCTCACTGAAGCCAGCTGTTGCTTGTTTAATAGGATTTAGGCGCTAAGACCAGCCACTCTTATGGAAAAGCAGTTTGGGTGGGCTCATAAGTTGGGTAGGGTAGAGCCTCTGTGGATCTCCAAGGTGGGTCACACAGTATTAGCCAGGTTGATGGAGTCTCAGATATGGCACCAGCCTACTGACTGTAGGGGAAGGGCTCAGCAAAGGGACAATGGCCTTTGCTCTCTCCATGCCAGACAATTCAGTCTCTCCATATATACCACTTCTGCCCTTCAAACTGCCACCCTGGTGCTGGAGTTCAGAGGGAGTGAGTCTGAGTAGGTGATTCCATGTGTGGGTTCCCTAAGAGGACCTGCTTAGGGTTTCAGCAGTCTCCTCTACTGACTCAATCCATTGTTTTTTGCAACCAGAAGTTGTGAGGACTTATCTTCCTGTCACTGGAGTCCTGGGCTAAGGGGCCTGGTATGGGTCTGGGACTCCTCACTCCCAAGATATTCCTCCCAATTTTTACCCACATGAGTGTAGGGCCAGCCCATTCCTTGTCCATACCCCTCCTACCAGCCTGGATGGATGTGGTTTCTTTAATTCCATAGTTGTCAGACTTCCATTCAACTCAATTTCTGATGTTCCTGAGTGATAGTTGTTCTATATTTTAGTTGTAATTTTGATGTGATTATGCACAGAGGTGAGCCTGCATCACCATCTTGACCGGAAGCCTCTACTAACTTTTCTATGGCCAAGACTCCTGACTCCCTCTACCATTATGTGTCTTTAAAGATTCCCAAGTAAAGTCATAAGTATCTGAGGGACCAGCAGAGAGATAGTCAGGCCAAACATCTGTCCTGAGGCTGATCATGCACCTTGAAAGAAATTGTCATTGATACTTTCATGTCCAGGTCTCCAAAGAAGATCCTCCTGTGCAGTGCCATTTGAGCTAATAGAGTGGTACTTAGGTCAGTTAGAGCAGAAATTAATTTTTTGATCAATGAATGGAGAAGGGAGAGCTCATGCTCTAATGGTACCTTCTCCTTCACCAGGAGGTAGACTTCTGTTTTTACAGGCTGTGGCATGGAGTGATTACATTCTTTTAGGCATGTATAGTTATTCTTCTATTTCACTCAGTCCATTTGCACATGGTCTTTTTTTGCACAGATGCCATATTGCTATCTTGGTCTTGTGCTCAGTCCTCCTGCTTTTCTGGTGGGGAATCCTTTTCCATTTCTGTAAGTAAGCATAGATCTTAACATTATTAAAGTATTGGGAAACACTAGGGTCTTTTCAATGGCATCCCAGTGACAGAATCAGCACCCAGCTTTTTATAGCTACCTGAAATTTACAGTCAGCAAGACTGAGCTGGAACATCCTCATTCTCCCTGCTGCTTAAAGATCAAGAAACCACAACTGCCAGAATGCTAGGTGCAGAGAACACCTTTCACAAAAGAACATTGAAGTTATGTTCTAGCATTTGCCATTTCCATGCTGAAGATGGACTCTGCCCACCCCAGACTTGGAGAAGGAGCAACTCTGAGGCAAGCCCATTCAGGTTCTAATCAAAGATGCGCAGCCCCCCATCAGGAGAGAGAACAAACCAACTATTAAGTCTGGGCTAGTTAGCAAGTCAAGTGCAAAATCACATTAGCCAATATAAAATCACATATAAATAGTAACTTTAACATGTAGTTTTTAAAAATTTTCATAAAGATTTTATTTATTTTTAGAGAAAGGGGGAGGGAAGGAGAAATAGAGGGAGAGAAACATCAATGTGTGGTTGCCTTTTGGCATATCCTCTACTGGGGGCCTGGCCCACAACCCAGGCATGTGCCTGATTGGGAGTCAAACCAGTGACCTTTTGGTTTGCAGGCCCATGCTCAATCCATTGAGCTACATCAACCAGGACAACACATATTTATTTTAATGAGTATTCAAAATAGATAGGACCATAATCAAATTATTGATTTCAGTAGACTATTGTTTTTATTTTCTTGTTTACTGGTTAATCTGAAAGTTTTTAAGTATACACAAAAGTGGAGACGATAACAGTGAAAACTCATACGTTTTATAACCTTGTTTTAATACATTTTAACATTTTGTAATATTTGCTTCACCTCTTTTTTTGCTATAGTAACTTGGAGAAATTTATAGACATCATGACATTTACCACTACCCTCACCCCAAAACTAGTACATTTTCTACATAACCATAATATCATGATTTTACTCAACAAAATAATTCCTTAACATCATCTCACACCCCAATCCCACTTTTTTAATTGTTCCCATAATATTTTGAGAGCTAGTTCATTCAAATCCAGATTCAAGCAGAACACATCTTGGACTGGGATATGATAATTGGACAAGTACCAATTCGTTGTTGGTCTGTGATGGGAGAGAGTTATGGGTTACCACATCATTCAGCAAAGACTACATAAAAGACAATGAGACAGGCAGTTTTTTAGGCAAAGTAGGAAGCATAGACAATTCGGGAGAGAATTACAGGTAAAGATAGCAAGAAAGATGATACATGGGCAAGTGGATGCCAGTGCATAAGTGTGTAGAAATATTGCTATGACTTACTTACATATGAATGCTGTTTAGAGAATGTGGTTAGAAAGCCAACTGCTGAACAATTCATGGTTGAGAAGAAAAGGAGACAGGAGGAGATGGTATAGGAAATGAGGCTGGAAAATTACAAAAGCATAGTCATTCTAGAAAGCCAAGAGGAGACAGAGTTCTGGGTGTCTCCAAGTGGAATGCTACAGACAAAAGAAAATTTAAAGTGATGTAACAGAGCTGTGATAGGCCGATCAAATCAGCATTGCTTATTAGAAATGCAAATTCTGGAGCCCTATACTGACTCAGCCAAAATCTCCAGGAATGGGAGCTTGGGAATCTGTGTTTTAATATGTTGTCCCAGATATTCTTATGCACGCTTAAATTTAAGAAACATTGGTCTATAATTAATTTTGTCAGTTTCTCATCTCAGCAAATACCCTGATTCTTCCAAACAGCACCTTCATCTTCCATCTCACTTTCTGTCTACAGAAAGCAAGAACAGATTTTTTCTATTCTAAAAAACACAAAAAAGCAAGAAAGACACACATCAACCAAAATTTTTAAAAGCCTTTAGTTTTTCTACCTTACAATTCTTCCAATTACCTGTAATGCCTCCAATTATACAGGGGTAGGTAAAAGCAAGTTTATAGTTGTGAATATGTGAAATGGAGTTTATTCTTGTGTTATTTATTAATTATTATATTATTTTTCTAATGAACAACTGTAAACCCACTTTTGCTCTCTCCTGTATATGATCTATAGCCATAAACTCTAGAGTTTCATAAAATTTCACTATTTAAAAACATGAAATCTGGGACTTCCAGCCAAGATGGAGGTAGACACACTGTGCCTCCTTGCACAACCAAAATAAGGACAACAACAATTTAGAAACAAAAAACAACAGTACTGACAGAAAATTGAACTGTATGGAAGTCTAACAACCAAGGAGATAAAGAAGACACATTCATCCAGACTGGTAGGTGGGGCCCAGTTGGGCAGAGAGGAATTGAGGCAAAGCAGTGGCTGATGGACCTGGGTGTGCAAGGCATCAGTGGGCAGACCCAACTAGGTGGCAGATTTTGGAGGGGCGCAGCACACAAGGCAGCTGGTGGACCAGACAGTGCCACAATTGTGTGCCGATAAACCAGGTGAAACTGGGGAGTAAGACAGACCTCACAACCCAGGGTACTAACACAGGGAATAAAGTGTCAAAACACTGATTGAAAACACCAGTGGGGGTTGAGATGCCAGGAAAAACTCCCAGCCTCACAGGAGAGTTCGTTGGAGAGACTCACAGGTTCCTAGAATGTATACAAACCTACCTACATGGGAATCAGCACCAGAAGGGCCCAATTTGCTTGTGGGAAGTGGGGGAAGAGACTGAAATCCAGCAGAGAGTGGAGCAAGTGCCATTGTTCCCTCTTGGACCCCTCCCCTACATACAGCATCACAACCCAGTGACTGGATTGCCCTGCCCTAGTGAATGCCTAAGGCTCTGCCCCTCACTACATAACAAGCATGCTGAGACAAAAAAAAAAAAAGCCCAAATGAAAGAATAGATGAAAGCTCCAGAACAAATACAACTAAGCAATGAAGAGATAGCCAACCTATCACATGCATAGTTCAAAACACTGGTAATCAGGTTGCTCACAGAATTGGTTGAATTTGGTTACAAGTTAGATGAAAAAATGAAGGCTACACTATGTACAGGGAACCAACAGCGATGGGATGGAAACAGGTACTCAAGTCAATGAAGTGGACCACAAGGAAGAAACAAACATCCAATCAGAAAAGAATGAAAAAAAAACAATAAAAAAAAAATGAGGAGAGGCTTAGGAACCTCCAGGACATCTTTAAACATTCCAACATCTGAATTATAGGGGTACCAGAGAGAGAACAGAATGAGCAACAAGTGGAAAACTTATCTGAACAAATAATAAAGGAGAACTTCCCCAATCTGGCAAAAGAAATAGACTTCCAGGAAGTCCAGGAAGCTCAGAGAGTCCCAAAGAAGTTGGACCCGAGGAGGAACAAACCAAGGCACATCATAATTACATTAGCCAAGATTAAAATGAGGGGAGAGAACTCTAGAAGCAGCAAGAGATAAGGGACAGTCACCTACAAAGGAGTTCCCATCAGACTGTCAGCTGATTTCTCAAAAGAGACCTTACCTGCAAGAAAGGGCTGGAAAGAAGTATTCCATGTCATGAAAGTCAAGAACCTACATCCAAGATTGCTCTATCTGGCAAAGTTTTCATTTAGAATGGAAGAGCAGATAAAGTTCTTCCCAGTTAAGGTCAAGTTAAAGGAGTTCATCATCACCAAGCCCCTACTATATGAAATGTTAAAGGGACTTATCTAAGAAAAAGATCAAAACCATGTACAGT